>MU186808.1:50471-61378 GCA_016904865.1 Pissodes strobi
GCCTTTTACTTAAGCCCAGACCAGGTTCTGGACCGACGAGGTGGCTCATTGAACCTTGTCTTGCCAATTCATCGGCCCGTTCGTTGCCCTCGATGCCACTGTGCCCTGGAACCCATCTGAGTCTTACTTCCTTGCGCACAGCCAATCTGTCTAGGGCGTTTCTACATTCCTGAACTAGCTTACAGCTTGTCCTGGGTCTTTGGATCGCACTGAGAGAGGCTTGACTGAGTAAATATATATACTCTCTACACTTTCTGTTACCTCCGCCTTGGTTGCTACTTCCAAAATAGCAAACACCTCCGCCTGGAAAACAGTGGCATATCTCCCCAGCGAAGTGCTTTCTCCTGATTTAGTGTTGTCTAGGTATACACCGGCTCCGGATGACTGTGTATTAGCCATCCATGAGCCGTCAGTGTACCATGCGTGTACGCCGCTCGGTGTACTTACCTGGCCTGACAGCCACTCTTCCCTTGATGGAAATTCCACTTGGAAATTCATTCTCAGTCTTAATCTGCCATCTGGAATATTGCCTTTGGCAATGATGGGTAGATCCCTACTCATTTTGGCGGCAATAGTTGTATGGCCTTTCCCTGTGTAGTCCGTTCGCCATTGGCCACTGTCGATCATCCTTTTGTGAGCCGCCATTGCCTCTCTCTCAATCCAGATCGGGAGGTCCGGCAGCCCCAGGATGATGTTCAGTGCTGCTCCGGGAGTTGTTCTCAATGCTCCGGTAATACCCAAACAAGCCAGGCTTTGCAGTCTGGCCAGTTTCTGGGCATTAGTGGCCCTGGCTACCGCTGGTCACCAGACCACGGATCCGTAGGAAATCCTCAGTCTTATCACAGCAGTGTACAGCCACTGGAGGATGTAAGGTTTTAAACCCCACTTCCTACCTACCGTTCTCCTTAGTTGCCACATAATCGCGGTTGTCTTATTCACCACATTACTGTCCAAAGGAACTCCCAAATATTTGACTTGTTGACTTAGGCTCAGTCTCGTCTGGTAGAGTATGGGTTATGTTAGATTCCGTTTCCTTGTGAAGAGAATGAGTTCGGTTTTCCCTGGGTTTACTGAGAGACCATTCTCCTCACATCAACCTTGAACTATCCGACACGCCACCTGCGCTGTACGCTCGCAGACCGTTCTCACGAACTTGCCCGTGATCATTACTAGCCCGTCGTCAGCATATGCTTATGCGTAGAATCCCTCAAGATTTAACCTTCTCAGGAGGCTGTCCATCACCAGGCACCACAAATGTGGCGAGAGGCAGCTGCCTTGTGGGCAACCCCCTCTTACCCCGGCTTCGACGCGAACTTCTCCCAGCGTGGCGCTGATCTTTCGGTCTTCCAGTGCTTTTTTAAACCACTTGACCAAATGAACTGGTGTTCTCTTGGCCTGGAGGGCTTGACAGATAGTTTTCGTTTTAGCCTTATCGAAAGCTCTTTCTACGTCAAAGGAGAGCGCTAGCGCCATTTCTTTGTTTTCTATTGCCTTTTCAGTTCTTCTAACTATAGAATGGAGAGCCGTTTCAGTCGACTTCCCTCTTCTGTAGGCATGCTGATTATCATGTAGAGGAGAATCAGTTAAGATCTCTTCCATGATGAACCTGTCAATCATTTTTTCCATTGTCTTCATTAAAAATGAAGTTAGACTTATAGGCCTAAAGGACTTGGGATGGGAATAGTCTCTCTTCCCTGCCTTAGGAATGAAGACGACATCCGCTGCTCTCCAAGCTTGTGGAACGTACCCTAGCGCTATGCTGCCCTCGAATACTCTCTTTAAGTAAGGGAGTAGCGTGTCAAGGCACGCCTGCAGCATCATGGGTATAATTCCATCCGGCCCTCCTGCCTTATATGGACTGAACTCCCCCACTGCCCAAGTTATGGATTCCTCAGTCACCACACTGCGGGCAAGGTTTCAGTCCATCTCTGGCTCTGGTTCCTCGTCCCAGTTGGTAGTCTGTACCTCTCCGCAACATAATAAAAGAAACAGATACTTACTCTAATGGGCCTTTCCTTCAGAGTCACGATAAAAAAAAATCAATTAAATAAAACAGGTAAATAAACAAACAAAGAATTGGTTTTATTACCTAATAATAAAATATCACAGCTGGTCAGGAGGGAGAAAAGAAAATTAAGTTGAAGAATATTTCAGTAGTCAATTCTTATGCTGTACTCTTAAAGGTAGGCTTTACCCGGTGAAAATAATTCACACGCTTACCCTAAACAAATTCCGAAATATTCAATTGTAATTGATGACGATCGCTTAAAGCATTAATAAAAGAACGTCAGTAGTATGCGTTGATTGACAGATACTGCGAATAACTTCTCGTTATAGGTAAGTTCAATTAGCCCGAGTAATCACCTAATTAAAGACTAATTCACGGTTATCGAATCATGATCCGTCACATATACCGTATAACTAACTCACTATGGCTATCCAGTTCAGTTAAGTTTCGTTGATAACTGCCGCAAAAACAATATATAAATAAACTAGTTAGACCTGGCGTTATTATAGCCACTAATTAATTACAGACCTTAACATATGGCAATTTACTCCAGGGTCAAGTTACCAGTAGGACAAAGATAATAAACAACCTGTTCGAGTAAAGAAAATCAAAGGCCGCAATAAAAGAAGCAATTAAAAATAACGCAAAGTACACTAGGAAACTAGTAATGATCCGATCTACAGTTGAGTACATTGAGTACAATAAATAATAATAAACCAGTTCGACCTACAACGTTATTGCGTCGGTCAATTAACAGTTCAAAAAAACAAATTCAATCGAAAATCTGATTTACTCTAGATCAGCGGATCTAACCAAATTTTAGAATTTTGATAAATATAAGTCAGCAATTTAGGCTCGCCAAAATTACCCAAAAATAATAAAAAAATCAAAGTTGGCTTAAGAGAAAATTCGAGAATTTAATTTAAATAAAATCAAGTATTTTAGACTTGACAAGATTGTCCAAAAATTCAAAGTTCACTGAAACAAATTGGAATGACTAAAGGGTGCCTTAATTAAGGAAAAAGAGGTTAGAAAAAGTTATTCTTTGTTCGAAACAAAGCCAAAAAAATTATAACCCCGGAAGAAACTCGCTCAACCAATGAACTTCCAGTATAGTCGATCACATGTTCTTCTCAATAATTCATCCGAGGGAATTAAACAATAAAAACCTGGGATTTCGATGCAGAGGCATCCCAAAAAAAAACTGCACAGAATAGCCAAAAGGGCATCGTCATCAAGCCACTCCAACCAATAGAATTTCCCACTTTTCCAGGGATAATTAATTAGCTGCGCGTGGGATGAAACCTGGTAGCCAATACGAAACCAGTACATACCACGAAAATATTAGAAGGCCATCGATTCTAATTTCACGCGCTAAATTCAATTTGTTGAAAATTGCATCATTTCGCAGTGCGGATCTATTAAAATTTCTCGATCGGAGGAGCGACAAAACCAAGTCGGCCGGCATAACTACGAGGGCCTCTCCGTTATTACCTACGAATGCGTTCGGAACCGTGTGAAGGGTGACAAATTCTAGGGTGATTTACGCATCGATATTCGCCGGACAAAACGGCCTGTAACAGCATATCCCGCGAACGAAAACACCTCCTGTACAATACAGTGTTCTTGAGCATAACTCTATATGGATGCGAAACATGGCAGATGAACAAAGCCCTGGAATTAGAAATGAATTACTGGCGAAGATCTGCTGGCAAGTCAAGAGTCGAACAAAGTAGGAAACGAATATTGAAGGTGCCAACAACCATACAGGAAATACAGAATCGACAACTGAGATGGTATGGATAGGTTGAAAGAATGGGCGAAAAACATATTCTCAGAAAAAAAGAAGTAGATAAAAAAAAACAGAGGAGGAATAGAGCGAGCAATGTCTGAGCAAAATCTACGGCCAGGGAACTGGGAAGATCGAAGAGGCTGGAAACTCAGGATCGGAAGGCGTAAGACGCTGTAACAACCGATATAGTAGTAGGAAATTGTTTGCGATTTTCTGCATTTTTCAATTTAATGTCGATTTTCTCGTAGTTCCCGATCTCTTACGGAAAATTGTTAAAAAGCTTTTTTATAGCGAAGTTTATGAATCTGAAATTTAGATTTTTCAAATTGAAAATAAAAAATCTCCAAATCGGCGCTTTCAATCGGATCGATGCGTTTTTTTGGGATGTTCTGCTCATACCCCTCCTCTTTAATGTACAAACGTATGGTTGCTCTGGATTATTGGATTTTCCAGTAATAAAATATTAAGTGGTTGACGTGTCGTGTGAAAACTCGAAATTACGAAAAGTTTAAATTCAACTGGCTCATCCTGTACAGAAGTCATCAACATTTCTAAGGAGCCTTTTAACACAGTTTTCTGTGTAGATTCACGTAAAATATTCGGCTTTTCAAAAAAATATATTTTCTCGAGAAAAATAAAACCTTCCATTTACTCGACAGTTTCGAAGCAGAGAAGCATTAAGAGAGTGTGTCTTAAAGAAAATTCCCTATCGAAATACCTCTTAGTTTTTGCACGATTGGGCAAAAAAAACCACTTTTTCTCAATAGTGCGGACAAGTGAAAATACTAAAAATATGCAAATTTTCTCTTTAATATACATTTTATTAACCTCTCAATTTTCACTATTCTATTTTTTTCCTATTTGCTTTGTGTATGCGAATCAGAGATTTTAATTTTCAAACTGAAAAAAAATATTCAAATCGGCATTTAAATCGGATCGATGTGATTTTTTGAAATGTTCTGCTCATATTTCCCCTCTTTAATGTACAAAATTATGGTTGCCTCAGATTATTCGATTTACTGGTAATAAAATATTAAGTGGTGACGTGTCGTGTCATACCTCGAAATTACGAAAAGTTTAAATTCAACTAGTTCACCCTGTATAGAAGTCATCATCGTTTCCAAAGTGTCTTTTAATACAATTTTTGGCGTCAATTTATGTCAAGTAATCGGTTTTCGAAAAAAAATACTTTTCTTGAAAAAAAAATACAAACCTTATTTTTTATGACCTAGAAGTCGATATTTTTACATTTTTCCTTAAAAGCTTATTTTCTCGACATTTTCGAAACAGAAAAGCATTTAATGCGTTTTTTTTTTATAGAAATTCTCTATTGAAGCCTCTTGGTTTTTTTCGATCCTAGCGTCCTAAATCGACCCATTTTTCATGCTCAAAAAACACTGGTCATTTTCCTACATTGGCCAACTTCAATAGGATAATTTCATTATTTAAATTGTTTCGACAGTTATTGTGTATAAAGCAAAAATTTTGAAAAATCGTACATTTTTGACCTAATAACTCGGAAACAGAAAATCGAATTGCCAAAACCAATTGTCCGGCAGATGCCCCTCCAATTGTTGCCTAAAAAGTCTCAAATTTCAAATTTTCACTCGAGAAAGATGAACTTGACTCTGACGTTACACGAATGAACGATAAACGAGCATGGCTCGTAGGGTGTGAGGGCTCAGTTTCATTCCCTACCAAAGAAAAAGTAAGCTGAACGCTCCTGATTGTTCCTTTCTCTCGCTTGGCTCAAGTCGGCTCGACATTACCAGAATGAGCGTCACGTAGCCGTTCGTAATGGGTGACGGCTCAGTCTCAGTCACTATCCAGAAAAAAAATTGCTAAATAAGCCAAAATAAGTTTCCACATCAAAAATAGGAGATTTTTCCACTATTTTCGAAATTCTCTTAATTTTTTGCCTAAAACTGCTAATGTCGAGAGTTACATGCTTTAATAGGTATATAGACATACACTAAAATAATCGGCCATTAAAGCCATGACTTGAGAGTGACAGCTAATTTTTTCTACTACCGTGCGTAAAATACTGACTTTACGCACTCTCTAAGATTCATAAAATAAGCCTTTTTAATGTGCAGTGCGTAAAATAAGTTATTTAACGCCCTAGTGCGTAAAGTAAATCTGACCTATTTTTTGACATTTAGGGCAGTGCGTAAAGTAATTTCATAATATTTTGTTTTAAGGAAATTCAAATAAAAGTGGACAGGCCTTATAACTTTTTTTTTAAGATGGAAAAAATCTTTAATATAAAAGTTTTAGGTTAGTTTGGGTTAGATTGGATCATTTACTTTTAGAAATGTTTATGAAAATATTAAAATGTGACCGCTTGATTTAATTTTTCTGATCTAACTCGATTATTCTTTTTGCCATTAAAATATTGAATATTTTGCTGATCAATTAAATACAAGCTGATAGAACACCATTAACCATTATGTGGTAAATTCTACATCTTTTTCGTTCAAGTTTCCGAAAGGTCAGTTTCTAATTAATCTTATCAGGTTCGATAACCCGTCACAATTTAATTCGATGTCTCGGAAAGAATTTAAGACGTTAAGAATAAATGAAAAAGGCATTCTTTCATTCCGTACTCCTGCCTTGTCATTTTAGGTGTGAACAAGGGTGATCTTTTACACCTTTATTGCCTCGCATTTTCTACGTTGTCAACTTGTTGGGACAAGAGCCAAGTAAGTTGAATTCAGAACAGGCCTAAGCCTAATTAAATTTTTTTTACTGCTAAAATTTAAATATTTATTTTGACAATCACTAAAAATGGTTACATTAGTTTATCATCGAAACAAACAGGTTTTACTGCAGTCATCTCAACAAAAATTGTCTAAAATATATTTGAAAATTCTTTCCCTTAATTTCAAAATAATTTCGACTTTTTTAAATTTATCTTCTGTTTGAGTTATCTGAGCTGAATTCGTTGGAAATATATTGAACTCATCCATACAGGCTGACAATTTGAAAAGTTAAAATGGCTAAACTTTCTACACTAAAGAGGATATAAAAAATCCAAAAAAATGCCATTTTTGAACGCGAGGGACTGAAAATGAGGTATTTTACGCATCACCCTCTTATTCTGAAATGCTCAACCAAACTATAGAGCTTCGATTTTACAAAGCAATCTTAATTTGAGCGAAGATCTTCTTCACTTCCCCACTGTGGTGCTGTGGTGTAAGACTGGTTGGACTAAAATTGTCCAAACCAGTGGATTGGCAGAAGCGGTACAATTGAGTGGCCGCCAAGATCACCCGACCTTACTTCAATGTACTTTTTTTCATGTAGTTACATTAAACCACTTGCCTACAAGACAGAGCCGGCTTTTTTGGAAGAGTTACGTCAGAGGATAATTGATGCTTGTCGAGGAATTCCAAGAGATATTTTTCAGAAAGTTGGAGAGGAACTTGAAAATCGACTTTCATCTGTCTAGAACAAAATGGAAGTAATTTAGGCTTTGGATCCTTTGTCATCATTTACAGTTATTTTCTGACCTTTCTGCCAAAATTTACAACAGCCTTCTTCTCCAGTCGCTCTCTCATTGCTAAGAATCATGATCATTAGCACCTGGAGTGCTCTCCGTTGACTTCGATTCCGAATTCTATTTACAGCTCCGTAAAACGAGGTGCCGGTGGCCTTTGAATCTGATCGGCCCTCTGACCTTCGCCCCTCTACGTTTCCCGAAACTAGCAATTTCCGCGGACTCTTATCGTCTCTCCGTGTAATGTGTCCACAAAACCTCAGGATGCTTGCAAGACGAACGGAGGAGAATATATTCTGGTTGTTCAACTCTCTAAGGATCGACTGGTTCGATGTGTACGCCGTCCATGGAATTCGGAGCATGCGTCTCGAGCACCACATCTCGAACGCATCAATTCTCCTTCTGTTCGCTGCTTTACTTAATCAGGTTTCAGCCCCATATCGGAAGATGGAGAAAATCAGTGACTGAACTAGCCTCATTTTAGTGGTTTTTGTAATAGAGCGGTCTTTCCAGATCTCATTGCACTCTTGGTTATTCCTATTCTTCTTCGGATTTTGCTCTCACTTGAACCAGTGTTACCAATATATGAGCCGAGATAGATAATATGGTCCATGATTTAAAATCTGCGCACGGCATCAGTGAGCTGTAGAGCATCATTAGGACGATCGAGTCATAATTTTGCCTTCTTCTGCGTTTATCTTAAGGCCCTATCTATTGCTCTCTGTCTCACCTCGGTTTAGAAGATTCCTCATTTCCTTTTCCAATCATCGTTGCGTCTGCATATTTCAAGTTCGTAATCTTCTTGCCCGCAGTTGAGATTCCTCCATTCCATCAATCCAATACCTTTCTCATTATGTATTCTCCATACATCTTAAAGAAATCTGGAGAGAGGATGCATCCCTGGCGAATGCCCCTGCAAGTCTTAAAGGAAGAAGAGTGTCGGTTCTCTATTCTTACTTTGGCCATGCTGTTCTCGTAAATGTTTCGTATGAGAGCAATTAAGTGTTCAGGCGCTCCCATCTCGCAAAGAACGCTCCATAGTCTTTTCCAGTTGACGCAGTCAAAGGCCTTTTGGTAATCTAGGCAACAGATAACATTGAAGAATTGAATTCTCGGCATTCTTCTATGAGTTGCCGTAAGTTGAGAATCTGTTTTCTAGTTGCCTTTCCCTTCACAAGCCCTGCTTGTTCATGCGATATCTGTTGATCTAGATAAGTCTCTCTCCGCCGTTTAATAATTCGAAGCAGAATCTTGCTCCGGTATGATATCAACGAAATGGTTGCTACATCTTGTAGTTGCACCCGTCTTATGTAGTGGAATGAAATGAAATGTTAGTACCGCCCTGACCTAGATTCTATAAAAGTTCTCCCGTTATATCGTCGGTGCCTGGAGATTTACTTTTTTTAAATGTGCTATTGCCTCCTCTACCTCTGCTTGCATGATGTCCAGTTCGTGCTCAACCTCGTTCATGTCTCCTCTTCCTCAAGGATCCGTTGTTCCTTGAACAGTTCTGAGCAAAATTTCTGCCATAGGTCCAACACTGCCTCGATATTCCCAACAACAGTGCCTTGTTCGGATTCAATTGCGAAATTGCAAAAGCTTGTTCTAAAAAGCGTTTATAGCGCAGCTTTCGTAGGAGTCAAGGTCAAGGAAACGAACGAATCTCTGACTTTAGGTTGACAGCATAGATGATCAACTGGTCTGTTGTCGAAGTTTACTCCTGCTTTAACTCGAGGATCTAGCTTTGTGATTGGAAGGTTACAAGTGTTCAATTAATTGGTGTGAATTTTAAATTTAATAAATCGTGCCACACTTACTTAAGAACATGAAGGTTTTAGTTTTCTATTTATGTTATTTTTGAAGTACGTGCTCATAACTCCTAATTGCAGGATGGCCAAGAAAATATTTTTGCTTCTCTTACCAGTAAATTAAATATTCCCTTAACGAGAAAAAGTCTTTGAGCGATCGCGCTACGACCACCACACCTCTGCGTTCCCTAACTGAAACTACCAAACCAAAAGTGAAATAATGAAGTAGTCGGGATTCGTTCCCTTGAGGTCCAAAACGCTTAACCAATGTACTATCACTATTAAACATATTTAGCTTGAAATAGAGAATTATTGAAAAGGCAAAGCTCCGGTCCTGTTCCGATGACACTACGTTGGGAATCTTGCTATCATTCTCGCGCCAGGTACCTCTCAGTTTCTTTTTACCTTAGACGGCCTGTCTCTGGTATAATTTAAGGAATGTAAATAGGTGTCCCCGTGGAGATGACTGAAATTAAAAATCTTTTGGATCAACGCCGTCGAGTATGCATATCACTCTTCTTCGCAAAGCAATACGACACTACAGGTGAAATAAATGTCCGCTATCAGCGATTAAATTAGTGTTAATCTACATATATGAGCCGATTTTTATGTTCAATATGTACCTCCCAAATGGTCCTTAACTTCTAGGCTTTGTTACTATTGATGCTTCTTCACTCAGCACTTCAGACCAGTGGAATTGTGATTTTTCTAATAGAGGTGGGGTTAATTAAGGCTTTTTAAAAATAGAAAAGAGGATGAGAACAATAGCTCGCCCTAAGGCATTTGTTTGGAACAGTTAATCTTACCTTATATTAATTGCTTTTGCCCAGTGGGAAGTTAATTGTGGAGATACACGATCATAAATGCCATATTATTCCGATTTTTGTTGATTTTCCATAGTGTAACATTCGTTTTCTTAATTAATTTTCTTTTTGAAACTTATTTCAGGAAGCGGATTATCGCCATGATTTGACATTTTACCTTTCGCCGGAGTCCTGAGTAAGCCATGTTCCCTTGGTACTGTCTGCAGGAATGTGTTACTCGGAACCACTATGTATCGATCTATGATTTACAAACATTTCTTTTGGAGACCGCTTCCCCAGTGTTAGTATTATAGATTACGGGTGTGGTATATAACAGCCTACTGGTGTCACAGGACAACCAGTTGAATAAAGGAAAGTCACAAAATATGAGCGCCTTGAGAGTCTTCGTTTGACGTCATTGCCCTTGAAAATTTGGGATGGATTTTTAGAATGTGCCGGAACATCGACTGCGAATTTCATGAGGTTGTCAGCAGTGCGGCAGGCCCTAGTCAGTGTATGAACTACTTAAGAGCACGTTTTTGTGATGTATTGGATAACCTAACGAAAAAATATTTTTATATGGCCAGTACATATTAATTAAATTAGTTAGACTGCGTCGGATCAAAATCTTGGGTGATTGCTTCAGTAGTTGACGGAAAAAGCATGGTCAGTGAGCACGTATGGGGATTGAATTGATTAAATCTTGGAAAGGGGATATTCTGTGAAGTGAAGCTTATGTGTAGATGTGTAGCCTGATCTTCATCTTGAGCAAAGGAAATTCGACCGAGTTCCATATTGCAATTTGAAGATTTTCCGACTTGTGCCGTCTGCAAGTTGGTGGCGCCTTTATATAAATAATAACTCCTTTAATTTCCGACATTTGGGCTAGGACCTATTTTTTGGTGTTGCAGGTAGTACAAGGGACATTTTGGCGATTTATGCAAGCTTAGCCAAAAACATCGGATACCAGCAGATTCCAACAGATATACATACATAT
>MU186808.1:61478-80844 GCA_016904865.1 Pissodes strobi
TTAGCAGTGGAAGAGGGAGGGGTTTTGTCTGGATCAAATGTGCCGGCGTAAAAATAGTCAGCTGCTATATAGCATCCAACATAGCCATTGAAGATTTTACGCTGCTCCTGGAACAACTGAATGGAAAAACTGTTTACTGGCCGGAGATTTCAATGCAAAGGCTGCTCTTTGGGGGTCGCCTTCGAGTGACAGAAGAGGAGATATCTTGTCAGAGTCGGCCGCAGGACTGGATCTTATACCACTAAACTATGGCTCTGCTCCTACGTTTAGCAGAGGAAACAGCTCCTCGCACATTGACATTACGTTTGTGGCAAGCAAAATAAATGGTAATTTTACGGACTGGCGGGTATCGGAGCGAGAAAGCCTGACAGACCACAATTATATATTCTTTGACATGATAAGAAGAACCAGAGAAACAACTCCAGGCGAAAGGATTTTTAAGGGGTGGAAAATCGAAGAGGAAAAAAATGGAGTAATTCATATTAAAGGTGGAGGAGTCTACATGAACACAATGGCCTTCCAACCGCGACGGGGTTCACGGAGGTGATAAGACAGGCATGCAATAATACTTTCCGAGCCAGATACGATATCCTGGGGACGAGAAAATCGGTATACTGGTGGACACGACAAATAGCTGAAGCCAGAAAGGAATGTCTACGTAGGAAAAGGGCCATGACCCGAATAAACAAAGCTCCGGCAAGCACAGAGATCCATAAGGAAACGGCACGAGAGGAATATAAAGAGAAAAGAAACTACTTAAAAAAGTGCATAAGGAGGCTAAATTTAACGCCTGGAAAATAGTTATCGGTGAGGTACAAAACGATACTTGAGGAAGGGGCTACCAGATCGTTACGAAGAGGTTACATCTAAGATCGACGTCACGTATACCGCAGGAAGTGATGATAAATGAAGCTAGAAAGCTGTTTCCAAAGCACAGAGTAGAAAACTGGGAACCCATGAATACAGATGCCGACGAAGTACCATTATGTACCTTGGAGGAACTTAAAGCCGCGTCAGGAAAAATAAGGCCAAAGAAAGCAGCACGACCAGATAAGCGCCCCCTGGAGATTATCAAGTGCATGATTAAATACCTACCGGACAAATACATTGTAGTAATGAACCAGCAATTAAGACTGGCAGAATTCCCAAGGAACTGGAAAATAGCAAGGCTGGTATTGATAGAAAAGCCAAAAAAAGTGGGACAAAGTGACGTGGCTTATCGACCCATATATGTCTGCTAGACAGTCTGGGAAAAGTTTTAGAACACCTAATTAAGAATAGGCTAAGTGGAGAAATAGAAACCAATGGCGGACTCGCCGATTCCCAATTCGGATTTCAAAAGGGACGTTCTACCGTCGATGCAATGACTAGGGTTTTAGACATAACTAAAGAAGTTAAACACGCTGCATGGGCAAATCGAGGGATATGCCTGCTTGGAACCCTCGATGTCAAGAACGCATTTAACTCTGTTCCTTGGAAGGGAATAAGTGAAAGCCTGGAGAGAAGAAGCATATCGCCATATTTATTAGCAATGATAAGAAGCTATATGTCAGATAGAAGGCTACTTATTGGGGATGATGGCTCTATGGACATCACCTGCGGAGTTCCACAAGGGTCGGTGCTTGGACCTTTCCTTTGGAATCTGTACTACGATGATATGCTGGGACTGGAAATGCCAAATGGCGTTAAGCTTGTGGCCTACGCTGATGATCTCGCTGTAATTGCAACTGGCAAAACTCAGAGACAAGTGGTAGCAGAAACAGACATTGCCATCCAGAGAATTTCAGTCTGGATGCACATTAAAAAAACTGGAATTAGCACCAGGAAAAACAGAGGCTGTACTTGAACGACCGAAAGGAAGCAAGAAGTTTGACCTTTGAAGTCCTAAACATGGAAATCGACACTAAACCACAAATCAAATACCTTGGCGTAAGTTTTGACACAGGAGCTATGATGAAAAGACACATACAGATCACATGTAAAAGAGCAGAGGTATCCGCTCTCTCCCTTTGCAGGTTGATGCCAAACACAAATGGACCTGCAGCCAGTAAACGAAGACTGCTGAATGCAGTTACGCACTCTATCCTGCTTTATGCTGCACCTATTTGGCACGAAACCTTGAAATACAAGAAATATAGTGAGATGTGTCAGAAAGTTCAGAGAAGGATGGCAATGCGAATTTGCAGTTCCCTTCGTACTATCTCAACCAGTGCTGTCCTAGTAATCTTAAGAACAATACCGATCAAGCAGATGAACGAAGCAGGACAATACGAAAAGACAGGAATGAAAAGACAGCTCAGAGAGAGGTAACACTGAATAAATGGCAGGAAAGTTGGGAACAGTTAAGAAACGTTGGACAATGGACTAAAGGATCATACCAGATGTGACGCCTTGGTTTAATCGAGAACATGGGGAAGTAAATTACTTCCTTTCCCAGATGCTGTCAGGGCACGGATGTTTCCAGACTTACTTTCATAGGTTTAAATTATCCAACATGCAACAGTGTTACTACTGTGAAGAGGTAGATGACGTCGAGCATACCTTTTTTGCATGTCCACGGTGGCACAGTGACCGACTGGACGCAGAGCAACGTATAGGAGAAAGACTTACCCCAGAAAATATTGTTGAGCATATGCTGGCAAGTGAGGAGAAATGGAGTGTTATCTGTAATGCGATACAAAAAATAATCAAAATAAAAGAAGAGAACCGAAAAATGCATCGATAGACGAGAAACAAGCGAGCATGAAATGTCGAAGTAATACCCAAGGGTGTGTCCAACATTTCCTGCAGGAGTGCTAGCGCGAGGTGGTTTTTTTAGTGGGTAAAAATCCCACACTACCTGAATCCAACTGCAAACAGGTGTCTTTCTGAAGATTTTTCCCCCTCGCAAATATATATATATATATATATATGGGCCAGCTTTAGAAACTTCTTTAGACATACATAGGTCATGTGTTGGTAACTGTTGGTATCCAATATTTTTGGCTGCGCGCTGGGAAATCGCCATAGTACATGGGGTGTCCACTGTCCATTTCACTACTATTGCACTTTGTTTAGGCTAGTAACCAAAAATAATGACATTTTGATGTGATAGGGATTGAATCTATATCTGTGGAAACGAAATGCAATAATGAGACCATCTAGCCCCCTACATTGTTGCCAGCCTTTATTATTATAAATTATAATTATAGAAGCAATAAAAAGAACAAATCTTATAAAAATCAAAGAAATCCAATCAAAAAATATAATAAAATTTATAGAAAATGAATTTAAAGATAAAAATTCTGACTCAACATGAAAATTTAAATTTAAATTTAAAGCTACTAAAGAAAAAAGAAATAATAAAATGGAAAAAAATAAAAAGATATAAAAATAAATGTTTATTAAACTAATTATTTAAGATGAAATAATCATTTCACTAATTCCACAAATTAATATTTTAAATAAACTACTTAAATAAATTCATAAAGACATAAACTCTGCCTTTAAAATTAATAAATTTAAAGGAACCCAATGCAAAAATAACAATAAATATTCTCGAATATTAATTTCAGAATTTAAAAAGAATTTGACAACACTGTCAACGCATCATGATTGATCCTATAAAAAATCTACTTATCTCTAAGTTAACCGACCTCGTATCTCTTCTAGTCACCGAGTTAACTGTACTGGTACGACCAGTGCAATGTAGAACATTGTTCATGGTTCATATCTCCTTTATGAGAAGAACTACGAGGAAATGTTTGTAGTAAAAGTCATCGAGATTTTTTGAGCCTCTATACTAAAAGACCTTTCCATTATACAGGATGCGTCCAAATTCAGAAATACATTAACAAGTTAATACATCTTTTTTTTTTCATAAATTAAATACAGGGCCTAGTAACACTGAGCTAGAAGGTGTGAAATAATTTTCCGACAATTTAATTATCTCTGTTTCACTAATATAAAAGGTTTCTCAGATACGGAACACCCTGTAGTACAAACAGGTAGTACGAATGACAATACGTATGCCCTGTCGGTTCGGGATTTGGTTTGTGGAATTTTGACATGCATCAAACCACTGAATAGCAAATTAAGATTATAATCGTCTTTAATACTCTGGTGGGTGGTCTCTTATACGAAGTTATTAATAACCGTGTGTAGGTGATGGTTAAGGGCGCTATTTAAAAGCCTTGGGGATTTTAATGCGAATCTAAGCGGATGTCGTTTAAATGCAAGAGGAGGTAACAAACACAACGTTTGCTGATTATATAATAATTTGTTACAATAGAGAGTTACATTTTGTTGCTGCCTTAAGGCCTTATGGGGCGCAACCCATTGCCAAAATCACCGCATATACACCCAACGTCAGTATTTTTAGAAAATTAACGCCATTAAATGGTATCCAAAATTATGACGGGTTTTATGTCTATTTGCTTTTCATCTCGTAAATTCCTTTAACATACTGATAGACTGTTTGTTTTAAGAGGCGGCTCCTAAGAGTTCAGTCTAGACCGCTTAAATTTGTCTAGTGTCTCATTATTAATATGTTAAAAGGGCTATAAAATTTTCGCAATAATATGTTTCATATTCTGACACACTTTTAATCATTCTTAGTTCTTAATGTGTTTTTACAAGTAGTGCTGCAAGTAAAAATATAATGATACATTGGCTTATCGCTCAAATTTTATGGTGCATTCAAAAGATGGAATTTCACACTTTTAACATCTATTCATAAGGCTAAAATATGAGGATCCAGCTTAATTTATCTTGGACCAAAAGTTGATAGTTTCCGAAATATTTCTTACATTTATTTTTGTAAATACTTATTTAAATAATAGCACGATTTACACGAAAATTGGTACCTACTTGGGTTTTTTAGGATGAGAAATCGAGATCTAAAGCTTCATAATTTTTGAGGTTCTGTATAATGAGTTTTTAGTTCAAGATTCTATTCCCTGGCATGTTTTGTCCAAAAGAGGTATCCTAAGTAAAGATCGCCGCTTCTGATATAATCGGATTTAAATGTTTTTATGAGAAATGAAACTCAGAACTTTGTACATGTTTAAGGGTTAACAAACCGACAACAAAAAAAAATACATAACAACCAGCCAACAATGATAACAATGAACTGACAAAAACAATAGGAATAACACACACAACAGCAAATTTATATTACAGATTGTTCCATAAGTTTCTAAGTAAATGTGCAAAGTGACCTCAGTTTGCATGTACACAAATATTATTTCTATGGAGAAAGTTAAACTGCACCCTTTCCATCATCTCTGCATTTAACCGCAAAATGGTTACTGAGTTTTGTATGTCTGCCCACATTTTTTCTTCGGTGTTTATAGGTCTAGATTATATAATATTTTTAACAGTCTCCCAAAAGCATTACATCTGGTGAGCAAGATGGCCAATTTATAGTCGCAATATTTCACTATCAGGTATGAACCATATATTTTGTCTAGTAGTGCAATAATTTTACCAACTCTGTTCTTTATCTATATGAATGACCTGCTGACCGATACCAATAATCCTGTTTACAGTTTTGCAGATGACAGTACCCTTGTCTCCCAATTTAGATCAGAAAAACCTTTACCAGCAACTGAGATTTACCACCGCAGACAGAAGCAGATTACAACAATTAATCAAGATCTGGAGAAAGTTCGAATTTGGAGCGACAGGAATTTGGTCAAGCTCAATGCAGCAAAAACCCAAGCAACCACGTTTTCCAAGAAAACCAATAGGGCGGGCCCTGTTGTCATTATTACAGGATCGACCATTCCTTCATCCAAGTCAATAGGACTACTGTATGTCTCGGTCAACAGCAATATGTCCTGGCATGACCACGTTGCTAACATCACAAAATCAGCCTCGCAGGAGCTTGGTGCGCTATTTCACAACAAAAAAACTGTATACACCGCAGCAGCTACTCTTGCTCTACAAAGCGCGAATAATAATAATATTGCTCACACATCTGGAGTGCCACACCTAAACACAACCTGAAGCTGCTGGATTCCAGTCAGAAGAGAGTTGTGCGTCTCGTCGGCGATGCTGAATTGATCCCGACTCTGGATAGTCTGGAACACAGATATGTGACCGAGATATCCCTATTATACAGATATTTTCACGGCGGATGTTCCCAGGATTTGGCCCGCATCATACCGCCCCCAGCAACGTCTATCAGACAGTCGCGACAGGCGACAAAAGTACACCCGTTCGTTGTACAACTGGAAACACCTAGAACGTTGCTTTACAAGAACTCCTTTGCCTGGCGCATTGCATTACGGTGGAACTCACTCCCAGGACATATGTTTCCCCCTAATTACAACCTATAACTATTCAAGAACCGTATTAATCAACATCTTCGCACACACCGCTCGTCGAGTGCCATAGGTCTTCCTTTAGTGTGTGCCAAAAAAAAGCCAGCGGAAAATCATTAAATACATTTGGCAAATTTATTAAGTGTTCCATGGTAATTTAAACCACTTAAAGAGGTGGTAAGATGACATTGCCAATAATAAATCTGTCAATGGACTCCGCTGATGGCGGTCCCGAGGAGCAGGATTCGTATCTCAATAAAAAACCGGGCCTCATCTGATCTGGATGATATTTATCATTGTGCTCTCCTTAAGGAAGCGGGTAGTTTTGGCCTAATTGCCCGAACCGCATGGGTCACGTACTTCTCTCGGGGCAACTGGCGCACCCCGTTTCAAAAAGCTTTCCAGCTGTGCAAGGGACGTCGCAGCTGATGATTGTATCTGTCTCTTAAATTTAAACAAGGGATAAACGCTGGAATTCTTCTAGGGACTTTACCTTCGGCAGCTCCTCCACAATTGAGCAACGTTCAAAAATAAGCCTCACCTGTGAGAGAGTATTGGGCCTAAAGCTGGGAACCTTCATCGCTAATCCCATATTGGTAGGTTCATTGCCATCTGAGGACTGATCTAGGATGATACTAATCAGGGGAGTCGGGGTTGCTAGGTGTCTCGGTCAACAGCAATATGTCATGGCATGACCATGTTGCTAACATCGCAAAATCAGCCTCCCAGAAGCTTGGTGCGCTATTTCGCAACAAAAAACTCTATACACCGCAGCAGTTGCTCTTGCTGTACAAAGCGCAAATAAGACCGTGCTTAGAATATTGCTCACATATCTGGGGTGCCGCACCAAAGCATAACCTAAAGCTGCTGGATTCCATTCAGAAGAGGGCTGTGCGTCTCGTCGGCGATCCGGAGTTGACCCGGAATCTGGATAGTCTGGAACATCGCAGACATGTGGCCGAGATGTCTCTGTTTTACAGATACTTTCACGGCAGATGTTCCCAGGATTTGGCCCGCATAATCCCGCCCCTGGCAACTCCTGTCAGGCAGTCCCGACAGACGGCAGGAGCGCACCAGTTCGTCGTACAACTAGAAACACCTAGAACATCGCTTTACCAGAACTCCTTTGTCTGGCGCACTGCATCACTGTGGAAGTCACTTCCAGGACATCTGTTTCCCACTAATTACAACCTACAAATATTCAAGAACCGTGTCAATCAACATCTTCGCACACACACCGCTCGTCGAGCGCCATAGGATCTACCTTTAGTGTGTGTGCCACTGCCATAAAAAAAAATGTGTTAGCGTAAACCTCATATCGTAGCCTCCCACACCATGAGAAGTTTTGGATATACTTCAGCTATGGAGGGTTGGGGCTAACTTTGGGTTAGCGCTGAACACAGCGTTAACCGCACACCAGCAATTCCCCTACAGAGGGGATTTAAGGCTAATGCTGGGAATCTTCCAGGCCCGACGCTGGCCCCACATCGGATCCTTTCTCTGTAACCACGCAGCCAGGGGGGAGGGGGGGTCGGTCTAGAATCTCAGCTTTGATGGAATCGGCAGAAGCTTAATCTCAATACCAAGCCGAGAGTTAAAAGGTCTTGTACTGTCTGAAAATGGAATAGATGCAATAGCAGTTGGGCCTCACAAGGTCCTTCCTCTAGGTTTGTAGGAGCAGTTGGTGATTGTCTATTTTTCTCAAAGCTAAGCAAGGAGCTAAGGACCCAGCGAAAACCCTATATTGGTAGCTCCTCCGCAATCTAAGGAAAGTGCTGGGATGGAACTTAATTATGGGGTTTGGGTTTATTTATGTTAACGTAAACCTCATATCGCTGCCCTTCTACAATCTGAGGAATTGTTTTCGATGGATTGGGGACATTTCAGGAACTCAGCGCAAACCGCACATCAGCATCTCCTCCGGAGTCTGAAGGGCACTCTAGGGCTTTGGGGGTGGGGATTTGTCTGATCATGAGGTTGTATCATGTTCCTTATTGATTGGCTCTGGTACTGGAGCGGGTATGCATGGTAGACTTTTCACCAAAAAGAACTTTAAAACATTTACATTGTTTTGCGGTCAGGCAGACTGGGATAGTATTTTAGCTACAGAGAATCCCCTGGAAGAGTTCCATTCCGTCATTCAGGGCAAATTTAACATGGTCTTTCCCCTTGTAAAAATAACGAAGAGAAAAAGGAGACCATGGTGTACAAAGGCTTTGCGTGTTTCGGGAAAAAATATGCGTTGTCTTCACTATATAAGAAAGTTTGCAATAGGTAATGCTAATTTTGTCAGCTATTTTAATATATACCGTAGCATTTACAGGAACACCATAAGGTTTGCCAAGAAGTCATATTTTCAGACTAGAATTTTGAAATCCTCCAATAAGTCAAAAGAATCCTGGAAAATTGTCAATCACCTACGAGGGAAAAATAAAACTACTCCCATTTCTAGCTCTTTAAATGCTAACGATCTCAGTTCATTTTACTGTTCCATAGCCGGAAAATTATCGCAAGACATTTCTCAAAAGAACGATCCTAGGAACTATTTAAATCACATTTCAGTGGCTGAAACATTCTATTTTACCCCTACCACTGCCCTTGAAATTCATGACACCTTTTCTAATATAAAGAGTAAGAATTCTTCTGGTTGGGACAGGATGTCCTTGAGGGTGTTTCTGGCTTTACCATTTGAGGTGCTGCAGGTTCTGGCTGAGGCCATAAATGCCTCCTTTTTTTCTGGCAGATTTCCGGCCTGTCTGAAGAAGGCTGTGATTGTACCTATTCATAAGGGTGGGGACCATGACAGTCCCTCAAACTTTCGTCCCATTGCACTATTACCTACCATGGCTAAAGTGGTCGAGAAGCTGGTTAAGGTGAGGATGGATTATTTCATGAAGGGACATGGCCTTATGAGCACGCAACAGTTTGGCTTCCAAGAGTTGATGGGTACGAACGATGCTATTTTCGACTTTCTCGACCATCTGTACATCCGGCTGAATTCTGGAGAGGTTGCTGCGGCAGTATTCTGTGATCTGTCCAAGGCATTTGATTGCGTGGATCACGGAATACTGTTGTTGAAACTAGAGATGTATGGATTTAGGGGCATGGCGTTGGAGTGGTTTCGATCGCATTTGTCTGAGCGTGTTCAGACGGTCGTGTTTGCTGGGAGCAGCTCGGATGAACTGAGTGTGA
The DNA here is from genome assembly GCA_016904865.1 of Pissodes strobi. Classification (NCBI taxonomy): domain Eukaryota; kingdom Metazoa; phylum Arthropoda; class Insecta; order Coleoptera; family Curculionidae; genus Pissodes; species Pissodes strobi. The sequence goes on from MU186808.1 coordinate 70,976, forward strand.
GGGCCGGCGTTCCTCAGGGGCCACTTCTGTTCCTGATTTATGTGAATGACCTTTCGCACCTTTCGATAGCGGGAAAATTCACCATCTTCGCCGATGATACCACCATTCTCTGGCATGATTCGGATGTCGATCATCTCAGATCCAATGTAAGGACAGATTTGGTGAAGATAAAGCGGTGATGTGATGCAAACTCTTTATCATTTAATGTTTCCAAAACCAATATTTTAAATTTTAAGTGTGCTGTGGAGGATACTTATCTGGAGGGTCAACTGATTCCAACACCCAACATGAACAAATTTCTGGGCTTATCAATAGATAACTCTTTGAAGTTTGAAGATCATATATTGAATGTTTCAATAAGATCTCTTCTGGCTGTTACGCCCTCAGGGTAATTTCTAACAGTTTGGACTTCTCCACCGCTAGAAATTCTTATTTTGCTTTGGTCGAATCCCACCTTTGATATGGTATTTGTTTTTGGGGTTCATGTGCTCACTGCTTGTTCAACTCTGTGTTTGTCTTGCAAAAGAAGGCAATAAGATATATGTGTGGTGCAAAGGTTCGCGATTCATGTCGTCCAATATTTGTAAGACATCGGATTTTGACTCTGTGTTGTATATTTGTTTTGGAGACGGTTTGTCTTATTTTTAAGAAATACAAGAGTGAGCTATCTATAGGTGGGCAATATAATATGCGTCACACTCACACCCTTGGGTTACCCATTCCACGCTCAGCGCTAGTTAGAAGCTCCATAATTTGTGGAGGCAAGAAGATCTTTAATCATCTCCCCTTGCGGTTGAGAAGGCACAAGGCAACCATGCATTGAGCGGCTCCGAACACAAACAAAACAAGTGTTATCGGAGAAGGCTTACTACAACCTAAATGAATTTTTTAGTGATAGGATTGATTGAAAAATGTTTGTGAAGATTGTTCTACTTTTTATATAGTATTTTTTCTCTTTATTACTCTATGGACTGGTTTGTTTTTAGAATGTACTTAGGAATAAGTTTTATTGTAACTATCGACCTTTTAGATATTAGATATTGAGTAGGTATGGCTTTGTCAACAACTTTGTAAGTTACGACAATAAAGCTATTTTTTTTACTTTGACTTTGACATTGACTTTGAAGCTAATGCTGGGAAATTTCCAGGTCCGAGACACGCCCCACATCGGATGCTTCCTCTGTAACCGCTGCCTGGAAGGCGGTCTGGGATCTCAGCTTTGATGGAATCGACAAAAGCCAATTCTCAATATCAGGCCGAGAGTTAAAACGTCTTGTACTGTCTGAAAATGGAATGGATGCAATAGCTGTTCTTTTAAAGTCCTCTTTACTGTATCTTTACAAACTTCAAGCTACAAACCTACAACCTACAAACCTAGACGTATGCTGCTCAGACTCGAATCTTCTTAAATTCGTTCTGAAATTTCTTCTGGTATCCTACTCGTACGATTCCCCATATTCAATTGCTGTGGCATTTGTAATAATACTTACTTCCAGGCTAATGAATAAAAAAGTCACTTTGAAAAAGTCATATTTCGGACAAAACTGACTGAATCAAAAAATTTCCCAATTCATTTTTTACATTTTGTCTAAAAATCCTTTAATGTAGCAAATGTTTGTACATTTTCGGAACAAATTATTTTTTTTTCAAAGATTTGGTACCTATTTGTTTATACTCTGTACAGGGTAGCCAGAATCCGAGTCTATGTATGAGGAACTCGAAAACCGTAAGAAATACAGTGTTGGTCAAATTAGCCGAGTATTTTTGGAGATATCCGAAAAAAAAATACGAAATATTGAAATATCGAATTGCACTTTTGAATCAATCAATCAATATAATCTTTATTCAAAATTAAACATGTTTTTATGCTTAAAGACTAATCTCTATATAGTATAAGATAGATGTCTTCGTTTCACGAATTCGCTTCGTACTTTTCACTTGCGCGAATGCACTCGCGTACCAAACATCTGCGTCTTATGGGCTGATGTCGGCCCTTCTATTAATTAGTCAAATCAGCGGTCAAGTTACATACTGTTACATGGGTATATTCCCTTCAACTGAGTTGAACTTTACGTTGCCTATAAGGTTGTATTGCTCAGATTTAGTTATTTGCTGTGTGGGTCAAGCTTAGTTAGTTACGCAGGAAAAAGTGTTGCAAAAAAACCTGCTTCAAAATTTACTCAAGACGGCACAAATATGTAACGTTTATATATACAAATATATACAATATATACATATATACAGGTGATTGGCATAATTGCCAGCTGAAGTATGCATATCGTCGCATATACCATACATACGACGTATACCTGGGTGCCCTAAGGGCTGGTTACAACATATAGTTAGTCGCTCGGAACACGTAGAGGTTGCATGGGAGGGAGGCACGTGCGGTTTCGTGGCTGTGGCGTAAGTGATATCAGTCGGTCTGTCTTGTTGGTATAAGTAGGCATGGGGAGACTCCGCCCACAAAACCGAATAGGTCTGGTGGCTCCTCCCCGCGTCTGTCTTGTTATCGGTTTTTATTTTTCGTAAACTCGATCATCGGCGTTGAATTCATCGAATTACACCGCTTATGATGATCGAAATTTACGAACGTTTATTTGTGCTGGTTGTTATGTTGCGTTTGTATGTCTACTCAGTCTTTGTTCGTATTCATGTGTTATGTATGTTTGTTATTTCATACTTAATGTTAATGACGCTTTTGCTTGCATGTTTGCCATTTATGGCAGTCGTAATTCTTGATAGAATAGGTCTGTGTGTCTGTATAGTGGTCCATGTTTAGGTCGCTGAAGTTGGTTGTATCGTATGTTTGCTATATCTGCGGTCAGTTCTGACCCCCTGATACCATATTCATAAAACTTGCATGCAAGTTTGTTAATATGCTGGTCGATATACTCTATATTCGCCATGTTGTGGAGTTCTGCAACACGCACTCTGTCCCATAGTGTCAGGGATAAAGCCGCTCGCAGGTATCTGTCTTGTATTGTTTGTATGTGCTTTAGGTGAGTCTTTGCTACCGAGCACCAGACAGGCGCCCCGTAGAGAAGAGTCGGTCGGATGATTGTCTTGTAAATCGTGAGTTTGTTAGTCGGGCTCATGTAAGATCTGGTCCGAATGAGTGGATTTAGAGTCTTTTGCGTTGCGATGTTTTTAGCCCTTATAGCCGCGACGTGCTTGGAGAAGAGGAGTTTGCGGTCAAAGACTATCCCTAGGTATTTGAGTGGGTCTTTCGGCGTGATCGCCGTGTTGCCAACTACTATTGGCGCTAAGTCAACATTACGTTTGCGTGTCAAAATACCTAGCTCTGTCTTTGCCGCATTTAAGGAAAATTTCCAGTCCCTATAATAGGGAGCTTTAAGGTTAAGATGTTGAGTGAGATTTTGTTTTGCAACCTGTACGTGTGACGATTGTGAATAGATCACAGTGTCATCAGCGTACAGGGCAAAGGAAGTTGAGGGGTGTGATGGAAAGTCAGCTATAAAATGACTGAATATTTGCGGCAATAGTACTGTTCCTTGGGGCACACCGGCCTTGATGCGCCTTGGACCTGATAAATTGCTGTGAACACGAACTGAGAATGAGCGATTCGCAAGGTACGACGCAATGAGGGATGCTATGTGTAGTGGCATTCCATGAGTAGCAAAAAGCTTGTATATAAGCCCATTGTGCCATACTTTGTCGAATGCTTTCTCTATATCGAGAAGTAACAATGTCGTTGCCTTGCTTTCATTGAAGCCATTGAACGTGTCTTGCGCGACTTTCGCCGCGAGCATAGTGGTGCTGTGGCCGCGGCGAAAGCCGACCTGTTCATGGGGCAAAATCCTCAGTTTTTCAACGACATTATTCATTCTCGACATTACGAGCTTCTCAGTTACTTTGCCCAATGTGTCGAGCAAGGAAATTGGGCGATATGAGGCTGTGAGCCTCGCATCTTTGCCCGGTTTAGGAAACAGTATTATAACCGCTTTTTTCCAGGGTAGCGGAAAGTGTTGGAGGCGTAAAATAGCATTTATAATGTGCATAAAGTGGATGACGGCTTTATTCGGCATATTCTTGAGAAGAATATACGGAATGCCGTCAGGACCAGGGCCTTTGTTTCCGGGTAGGCGGGCAAGAACTCTCTTGATGTCCAGTGGAGTTATTAAGAGTTTACTTAGCACTTCCGGGGCGATAGGATACTTTGTGGAGATGAAGTTTTCCACTGCAGCATCTACAGTGTCGTGAAATGGAGTCGTGTTTGATGTCTCGCTAAAGATACCCTCCAGGTAGTCAGCGAAGGCCTCCGCTTTCCTGACGTTATCCGTTATTACATCACCTTGATGCAGAATTCCAGGAAAATCGGCGGGTCCTCCGCGAACGCGCATGGCGAGCTTCCATAGCGATCCATCATGACGGTTTATGGAATTGACATATTTCATCCACTTCTCATTCCTGTATGCTGCAATGAGTGCCTTTATCTCCCCGGTCATTGCTATAAACTGTTCTCGGTCTATGGCGACCCTTGCTCGTTGCCACCTACGCCGAATACGGTTACGGGATGTGATGAGGGTTGTTATGTGATTTGGAAGTGTGTCAGTAAACGGACGTTTAATGACAGTAGGGCAAATTGCGTCTCTGACGCGTTGGATGTTTGTGACTAGAGCTTGCACCTCGCTCTCAAGTTCTGGGATAGAGTCTATTTGTCTTGGAATAACTGTTGCTTGGCTAAGCCTCACTCGGAACTCCCTCCAATCAAGATTCCTATAGGCACTTTTGAATTGGCACTTTTTTCGCTCTATGCAATGGTGGTATCTAATTGGAATCTGACTTTTCATCTTCAAGGGGTCATCATCAACTTTCTTTTTTTAAATAGGAACTTTAATTTTTTATCGTTTTTAGATGATATTTGCCTTATTAATATGAATATGTTTTAATCTCTTTTGTTCTCTTTTTTTTTATTTTTTTTATTTATTTTGCTTTCGGGTAAAAAATAAACGAACTTGTTATTTAATTTTACTATTTTTTATTTTTATTAAAAAAGCTCCAATTTTCCACTTAACACAAAAAACAAAATAAAATAGAATATACAAATTTTAAAAGTATCTGAAACTATCTAAAATTACCAAAAAGCAAAATAAGTAATTTAAAAAAAATCAAAATAGAAATTAACACACATATTCATATTAATAAAGCCAATATCATGTGAAAAACGATAAAAAAATTAAAATTCGAATTAAAAAAAAGAAAATTGATGATGACCCCTTGAAGGCGAAACGTCTGATCCCAAACTAGAAACCACCATTGGATAGTTCTGAAAAGGTGGCAATGCAAAGTGCAATTCAATGTGCCACCCAGGAAAAAAATAAAACGATTTTAAAAAAATTTGGTTTCTTCCGAATATCTCAGGAAATACTTGGAATTTTAAAACTTTCTAAATGGCATATTGTTAGGCATCTAAATACGCAATTTTACCCTAATTTGACCGAGACTGTATTTCTTGCTGTTCTCGAGGGTCCCATATATAGACTTCGAATTCGAGCCACTGTACATACATTATGTATCATATTAAAACCACCCGGTCGCCTAGTCGATAGGCCAAGAAATGTGCTCTAATTTTTTGAAAATCGCATTGATATGTAGTTCTGGAGGTACGCACGTTGACTACAAATTTTTCGCATGCATTTCATGCGAACAGCAGTTTAGTTTATAGGTGGCATTTGAAATAAAAATTTAAACATTTTATATACAATAAAAAGTGTACGCAAACATACTAAAATTTTTGGTAGAACAAAGACGAAATATTGTGGCATAAAACAAAACAAAATTACAGGTTAAAACAATAAATCGCAAGCATCAATAAGTAAGAGAAGAGTAATGCAACTTTTACAGAATAATAACCAATGGTGATTTTACTCGATGAAAACTAACCAACAGAGCGTGCCATCGTGACATTCATTAAATAAGTGCCATATGGTAAGCATGCCTCCCTGTAAGTTATTAATGAATTTGAAAGATTCCGCTTGTAAGAATTTGTAACGTGGAGGGCAAATTCGAGCCACCCTGTATAATATGTTTTACGGCCGGTCCCTTTCATGCCTTTCAAGTTTTTTAAGTATCGGCGCTAAATAATAAAACACTTTAACGACTCATATTGCGGACCATGGCCCTGCGAGTCATTCGTCATTTTCACACCTTTTTGAAGGGCCTATAAACTGGTTAAACATTTCTGCTTGATGAGGCAATAAATATCACGAAAGACATTAAAAAGTCGAGTGGTCCTAAAATATTTGAAGATTTTTTTGACCGCCGCCGTAGTATAAAATCATTTAAATATAAGGGTCGTTGTAACAAATGTGCGAATGCTTAGTCGTTAATGGCAGTCCTTGTCAGAGAGGATTGAAAACCCATAGAAAAAATATATTTACAGTTATTTTAGGACGATGAAGTTTACGTATTTATTTTTTGTATCAGAACACTTTAAAACCTGTATTGAAAGATCTGGTAGGTCCAATGGAATATCTTAAATTTTTAGAATCAAAATGGCTTGAGCAGAATGAACGTTCTAAACAATTTTAGTCATATGATTTAATGCCATTAACGACGAATTAGCCTGACCGCATCATCGATTGCATTACTAGTTTCGGTCAAAGTTTAAATTGATCCGTACATTTCTAAAAACATCCACGCCATCTTTATTTATATCACCGAAATGAGCCTGTCTCCTTGACAATGATCTATCTTTTCTCAATAAATTGATGAATTGGATTATGCCCAGTACAATTTTTGCGTTTAATTTAAAGCAGTCAGAGTATGAGTCACCGAAGCTTGTTAATTAAATAATCCAAACATGTAGTTTCCCAGATGTTCCGACTTGACACAAACAGTATTTTTTTAAAAATCTATGCATCATTTCTTTGTATAGATAATGTCTTAATTTTATAACGCACCGTGAACAATCAAAATATGAGAATTTGATCTTTGTAACGGATTGTTTGCACGCAAGGATATCACCCATGCCAATACAGCAGGTGAGAAGAGAAATTTTCAGGGTGAATACTTATTCAAGGAACGTCAATATCAATCTTAATCTAATGGTATTATTCCATGTCTGGTTCCTGTTGCTTACGAGATTCTCTACAATAAGCATACTAATCATTTGATTCAGGTGTTCCCAACATCATGAATTACGATTCAAGCCGACGATGATGACTAATATAGGACACTACTATATGTCTTCTAATAATGCTACGTGTTAGAAATAACTAAGGCGTATCCTGGACAAAATCCCCATCTCCGTCAGGTATTATTTTATGTATGATATACGCGGCTAATGATGATATCTCACCTACTTTTCAAGCCCAGATGTTTACAAAATTGATAAACTAATTACTTATTACTTTATATAATAATTTTTCCTTTAGTATCCATAATTTACCAACTGAAGGAAATCGATACGTCATCGTCAGTGGCCTGTCTATAGGCAAGTTATTTAAATTAATAAACTAAATAAAATAAAGAAAAATTTACTTCCTTTAATTACTATATTTGGGTCACAAAAAAGGCGTTTTCGCAGCAATTTTTCATCTTAAAATTTAGCGTTGAAAAGAGCAGCTCTATTAGTGTTTCGGTCTCGCCGAGACGAGACGAGACTATTGAGGTCTCGGTCTCGGTCTCGCAAGGTAGGTCCGTTAACCTGCCCCCCCTCGCATTGATTTTTTTCTTCAAAACGCTAGCACAGGACCTTGAGATCTAGCACAACCTAGCACAATTTGTTTTATAGCTAGCACACTCATAGTAATAAGGATATCCTCTAATTTATGCGGGGGGGGGGCTAGGTTAACGCTAGCTCCCCCGCACCTTTTTTAATTATAATACTGGCCAGCACAGCTTCTTTGGAGCTAGCACAGTCTAGCACAACTAGAAAAAATGCTAGCACAACTACATTTTTGAAGATAATAGATCTCAAATGCGGGGGGGGGGGCTAAGTTAACGTTTGGGTTCTTTTGAGGGTTGGTAAAGATAATTGTTATGCACAGCAAGCTAGCACAACCATTTTGAGAGCTAGCACACCCCTACTGTTGAATATATAGGAGATGGGATGAATTTTTCCCCCTCAGCTAATATTTTTCCGTCAAATTGCTAGCACAGCAAGCTTAGACCTAGCACAGGCTAGCACAAACATTTTAAGAGCTAGCACATCCCTACAATTGAATATATAGGAGGGGATGGGGTGAATTTTTGCAGGCCGCCTCTCAGTTATTATTTTTCCGTCAAATTGCTAGCACAGCAAGCTTAGACCTAGCACAGGCTAGCACAAACATTTTGAGAGCTAGCACACCCCTACAGTTGAATATATAGGGGATGGGGTGAATTTTTGCTGGCTGCCACTCGGCTAATAATTTTGCATCAAATTGTTAGCACAGCAAGGTTAGATCTAGCACAGGGTAGCACAATTATTTTGAGAACTAGTACATTTCAAGATGGTTGTTTGGTTAAAGGGATATATTTACATCACACCACCGTAAAAATAAAATTTTTAAAAGCATATAGGGGGTGGTAAAAAAATAAATATATTTTTTAAATTTCTCCGCTGTTTAGCGTCGGACGAAAAATTGCATAAAAAACTTTTTATTCCAAATTAGGAGGTGTATCATCAACTTCAATACATTTTCTCCAAAAATTTCATAACTTTTGAGATATTCGCGAGAAAGTTCGAAAAACGACGTTTTTTGAAGAAAAAGGACATCCTTTTTCTTAATTACGACGACCCAAGTATAGGTTAAACGCCATCAAAATACATATTTTTGGTAACAAGTATTTTTGTCGTATCCCTTGTAGCTTTCGAGTTATGATTTGGCCGCTATCTCAAAAGCTAAGAATATTGTTTTTTTTTTCGTAAAGAACTTTTTTGTTTGTCTTTGTGTCTCTATCTAAAATCAAAATTTGAAGTCGGAAGAAAATAATGGAAAAAAACCATTAGGTTCCGGTAGGTTTCGGCTCCTACTGATCAAAATAAAGGTGAGGTCGATATGAAAATACAGTTTTGTCCGTTTTGCCGATATTCGTATATTTAATACCGGAACCTACCGGTTAAAAACCGCGCGATTTAGGTTCCAATCAGGTGTTAGAATTTAGGGGCCAAATTAAAAATATTGATATTTTTTAAATTTCGATATGGATTAATTAAGGTTCCTCTAGGCTCCTACCACGAAACGTAATCAGCGGTAGGTTCCTGACGAGGTTGAATTCGAACTCAGGACCGTCCCTAACAATCTAATATACGCTCGCAAGCGTTTTTCTTCGAATTAATATTTAGGGGTCGAAAACGACGACTTTCCATTTTTGAAAAGTTTGGGCATCCGTAAGTATGAGCCGCGGATCGAAAATCACAGATATTGCTTTCTAAGTCTCGCCGGTGAGGTGAATAATTTTAGGTCCGTTAACTTGCCCCCTCCCCCCCCCCTCCCGTATTATTTTTTTTCTCCAAAATGCGAGGACAGGACCTTGAGATCTAGCACAACCTAGCACAATTTGCATAGTAATAAGGATATCCTCTAATTTATTCGGGTGGTTAACGCTAGCCTCCCATCATTTTAATTGCAATACTGGCTAGCACAGCTTCTTTGGACCTAGCACAGTGCAGCACAACTACATGTTTGAAAATAATAGGCCTAAGCACACTCCTATAACAATTATCTTTACCAACATTTCAAAAAACACAAACGTTAACTTGGCCTCCCCCCTCCTCGCATTTGTGGTCTATTATTTTCAAAAATGTAGTTGTGCTAGCATTTTTTATAGTTGTGCTAGAATGTGCTAGCTCCAAAGAAGCTGTGCTAGCCAGTATTGCAATTAATGAAGATGCGGAGGTGCTAGCGTTAACCTAGCCC
>MU186809.1:9454-29550 GCA_016904865.1 Pissodes strobi
GTTTCTTTCTTATGGAATCGGTAAAGAAGAAAAGAAATGTCAACATTTAAACCTCTCTAGGCTTGGCAACATCGCCTAATATGGGTTAAATTTCAACAAGTTTGCATTAAAACGCTCCAAAATAGGAGAGTGAATTAAGTCTAACTAAAACTGATCCAAATAATTGAAAAAAATTGAGAAGGAGCAAACAAAAAATCGAAAAATATAACCCTATTTCTATCACTTACTTGGCAACGTAGCAGTACCTCCTACTACAAGTTATAGGAGGTATTGAACGTAGGTACCTAGGTACAAGAAACGCTTTCCAGCTGAACAAATGCACTTTAAGCGATGTGCTTGAAACATAAGCGCTTCTAGCACAACGGTGGAGCTGGAACTGGAACTACACGCGGCCTACCGCATTTACTCGAAGCCTTTTTGTTATTGTTTATGTGCTCTTTATATATACCTCTATTTAATAATTTAATCTGTTTTGAGTTTCTTTGGGTTTTCCGTTTTTTTTTTTGTGCGCATGTTTCAATCGTTTCAATTAAATGAAATTGTTGACAGCCTGTTAAAAGCTTAAAAATGAATCCAGCAATTCCAAATTCAAATTCAAATTCTTTTATTCACAAAAAGATCACAAAAGGTGACATGTGTTTCGTCAATAATTTCGAAAATCATAATTAGTCTAAAAACATATTCAAATGCAGATACAATAGTAAATTAAGAAAGTACTTATCTATAGGCTAATATTAAAATAGGATCACAACAGTAGGCACTTAGAGTGTTGTATACTCATGAAAACGCAAAACTCCTACTGCAAATAGGCATTAGAAAAAAATCATTTAATGAATAAATTGGGCCTTCATGGAGCATATCCAACAGTTTTCTCTTAAAAGCTCTAAGGTTCGGCGCTCTTCTTATTTCCAATGGTAAATGATTAAATATTTTTATGGGAGTAACATAGCAACTTTTAGCAGTGGCAGTCAATCGAAAATCCGGAAGCCGCAAATCATGGCCATTTCTAAGTGTCAGTGTCAACTGATATGAGTGTATGTGCTTTCTAACATACAATGCACATTGTAGAATAAAAATTGAGATGACTGTCAACAACTGAAGACTACAAAAAAGTCGTCGACAGGACTCTCTTAAACTTTTAAACAAGATGGTACGAATTATTTTCTTTTGTGCAACAAGCACCTCATCTACTATCGTGCAGTTTCCCCAAACCACAACAGCGTAATTCAGCAGTGAATGGACATGGGAATAATAGTAAGATAATATAATTCAATTCAATTTCCAAATAATAAAATTGTGAGTAGCAAGCTTGTTTAAGATGTAATCAATATGACATGACCAGCTCAGGCCACTGTCAATTATAACACCAAGGAATTTAGTGATACTTGTTTGATGTATCTCATTGTTTGCAACACTCAAACCTATATCAACTTCACAATTACTACGGGTACTAAACTGCATTACGTTCGTTTTATTCTGACAGTAATCAAGCACCTGTTCAATGCACAACCCTGCCATCCTTTTAGCTTCCTCCAAAGAAACACTTGCAACCACAGAATTCATATTATCAGCATAGATTGTCTTCTTACCCATTGTGACTGACTGACCAACATTAGCAATATATGCAATAAATAATAAAGACCCCAACACACTGCCCTGAGGAACACCCTCAGTAACACATTCTAACTCCGACTGGTACTCCACTCCATCTACTGGCAGCACAACTTTCTGGTGCCTATCAGACATATAGGATACAAGCCATTTGTGTGGGATACCTCTTACACCAAACTCATGTAACTTTATTGCAAGAAGAGAACGATTAACTAGATCAAAAGCGCGGGAATAGTCGAAGAAAACACCCATTGTAACGTTTTTGGCATCCAAATTCTCAACAACTGTAGTAGTAAATGAAATAATAGCATCCGCAGTTGACCGGCCTTTTCGGAAACCATACTGGTTATCGGGAATAACATTAACTCTGTTCAGAAAACTACAGAGTCTCTCATAGAATGCCTTCTCATACACCTTAGAAAATCCTGTCAACAGTGAAATTGGCCTATAATTATCGATTCTGTGGACATTACCATTTTTATGAATTGGTCGAACAATGCCCACCATTAATTTACTGGGGTAAATTCCTTCTTGAAAAGATTCGTTTCTTAAGTATGTCAGGATTAATGTTATATGTTCAGACACTTGGACCAACAGAGAACATGGAATTTCATCAACACCACTAGAGTGCTTGCTTGAAATATATCTTAGATACTGCTGCACCTCAGATTCTGACACCGGTAAAAGAAACATTGACAAAGAGCTCGCCGCGTCTTCACCTAGATCCACAACTTTCGAATGACTACTCGGTAACTGCCTTGATGTACCCTCAATGAAGTAATGATTAAATTGCTCAGCTGCAAGATTGTAATCATTGATAATACTGTCATCAGTCTTTTTAAGGAAAGTAGGATATGCTTTCTTTTTCGATGAATTGGACTCACTATTTATGATTGCCCAAGAAGCTTTCATTTTATTACCAGAATCATTAAAAAAACATTCATAAGCATTTCTCCTATTATCAGTAATATGTTCCCTATGTTCCCGAAGTTTCAACTTATAATTTGCCCACATGAGTTCACTATTTGCTTTCTTACAGCATGTAAATAAATATCGCAAATTTTCACCTTGCTCTACAATCTCACTTGTGAGCCATTTGGAGCTGGCTGACAATTGAAAACTGTTGGAGTCACCCCTAGATGAATCTCTGCAATACGAAGAAGTCAGCAATAATAATTTTCCATGCGCACTCTGACAATTTCGTCTGAGGAACACCCTGTTTCCGTGAGTGTTACCAAGTTGGGGCATTTGGCTCTAAGACAAACAGCTAACTCAGAGTCTTTTGCTCGAAGACTTCGAATGTTGAAGTTCGGGAGGCCCAGAGCATGCGATGCATTCTCCGAACTAGCTACGTCGTTTGTAGATTCCATGTCTCCGAAAGGTATGATTTTTTTCCAGAGTTAGCGCCATTACCATTGTTCCCATTCTATCGCTTAGTCTTCTGCGCTGAATTTCTCTGCCAGTTGAACACAAAAGGTCTAACAACCACATTGACAGGCCACAGATTCTCATTACAAAGCAAATCACTTTGGTCTGGGCTCACCGATACTTTAAAAGACGTTTTATGGTTTTGTTTATTATGAAGCTTTTCACCAGAAAAGGTATGTATTTGCCTCTGAGTCAAATAGTTCTTTAGAACTTCGTCTGTAGTATTTTCATCAAGATTATCAATATGAAACCATTTGCGTTCTCGCGCTGCTGAGAGAACAGAGTTATCAGTACAGGATCCCCTTATACCTGAAGTAGAACTTTTCAGCATTGTTGCCTCAAGTTCAGCAGACATATTGGCATGGGCAGTGTTGACTGGTCTGCTTAACAAATTTGGTTGCCCTCCTTCTTCAGTAGTGGGTACTGACTCAGTTCTGCTAGTTGTAAGGAACTTTACGAGCTCAGTGTTAGTCTCCTTAATTGCCCTGACAACAGAATCCATCTTCAGTGCAATCTGATCCGATTGTTCATTCAATCGCTTTTCAAAGTTCAGCGAGCTGAACACAGGGTTATTATTACTAGCTACCAAACTTCGCTCCACCCTCTTATCCAAAGAGTGAAATTGGTTCTGCATCTCAGTAAGTACTTCTCTGAGCTTCTGTTCCGGCCTATTTGGATCAGAAGGCATCTGCACCAGTGCCAAACTTATCGTCAAGGATCCTTATTTGCTTCTCAAGTGGTTTGACCCTGACATCCACATTACATATCCTATGTTGAGACTCCAGCTTTGCCTCACACTTAACAACCTGACTGGCAAGTTTCTTAACATCATCCTGCATGGATTTGAATGATTTAAGAACACTAGGAAGCTGTTTAAAATTGATTCGGCAATAGTGAATCAGCGTTCTAGTAAGGCTCGGGATCACACGAATTTCCTGTGCCTGGGACATGTCACACGGGAAACCGAAAAGACGTTGTTTCTCCTCTTTAAAAACGCATTCCATTTTACACTTATAGCATCTGTTCGAGTCTGACATCTTTGGAGCGATTATTTGGATTCCAGTCCCAGAATTCCCAGATAAGTGTGTAAGTACTAAACTAGCCCGTGTAGCAAAGTCCAGTGCAATAGAAGAAGAAGCAGATTTGGCAGAAGAGTTTGGCAACGTTGACACGATCTGTAGACTTAAATGTCAATGTCATGCCAGAACAAAGTCAAATGTCAGATGTGTGACTGATGGCATTACATTCAACAAAAATATCAAATCAACAAAAAAAAGTCAAAAACGTGCATAAACTTTCACTAGAAAATTCAGAAGAATCGTCATCAAAAATCGGAGGTGGATTAAGAAACAAGTTGGTAGGTAATTAGTAAGATAGGCTTAAATATTAGTTAAGTATACGTAAAGTATGGAATAAATTCATTATCTCGTAAACCTCAATTTTTTTAAAAAATCGACCGTACCCGTCGATTTTGTTTTTCGATATATATACTTGTTCCAAACAAGATTGACAGAAAAAATATTTTTTTATTAAATGGAACCCCCTGTATATTATTGCATATTTGGATTTTGCGGAGAATTCTAGACATATTTCATGAATAATGTCCTATACCTATCTGCAACTGTTTTTGAAATATTGACAGTTGAAAACCGATCATTTACCAAGTTTGACAGCCTGTGAAATCTCAACGACTAAAGATCATTGATTTGTATAGGAGTGGATAAGCAATAGCCGCCTGTCGCACTACTCAAAAGTGGCAAGCTATGGGCGAAAAAACAGGATTCTGCGCATGACAAAATTGATGAAAAATGGAAAAAAGTAAACAAAGAAGATACCGTTCCGTCATGCGCACTAAAACACTTGCCGTCTCAGCAGGCGTCGGTCAGGACCGAACTTGGCTTTTGTCTTTGACGTGTTTTCGTTTTGACGGCGCGGCGTTGTGAGTTAATAATTCGAATTTTTACTTTTATTTACTTTCTTTGGACCTAGTGTCTGTAGCTGCTTAATTAGTTTTAGTTTAGTGGTGCACGTTTGTGGTTTGTGCGTACCCTATTTTGATTTTCGTTTAAATTGAACAATACGCACATAAACAATGGGCGATGCTACCAAAATAGAATCCCGAAAGTGTATGGTTGTGTTTTGTAGTAGTAGAGGGAAAATACCCGGGATTTCCTATTTCAAGTAAGTCTAATTATTATAAGTATTACTTATTTATACCTTATTGTTTGTTTCACTATGCTAACTGGGGCCCATTTCACAATCGGCGAGACTTCTCTACCGAATATTTGGTGAAATAATCACTTTCGGAGTCCGGGCCTGCCTATTTACCTTCACGGTGCAACAGCTAGCGCCTACTAATTTTATAATGCGCAAGTCCAAATTGAAATCTCTTTGTTTACATTTCGTGGTCGTAAATTTGCCATGTTTGGTCTGTTTATTGCTTATCCACTCCTATACAAATCAATGCTAAAGATAGAGCAAAATGGTTTGCACTTTCCTATCTTGGTTTTTCATAAGCTATCGTTTGACACTAACTTTAGATTTAACCAGAGGTTAAATTTAACCGGAATTTCTTAACCTCTGGTTAAATATAAAGTTAGTGTCAAGCAAGAGCTTATGAAAAACCAAGACAGGAAAGTGCAAACCATTTTGCTCTATCTTTAGCCGTTTAGATTTCACAGGCCGTCAAACTTGGTTAATGGTCGATTTTCAACTGTCAATATTTCAAAAACAGTTGGAGATAGGTATAGGACATTATTCATGAAATATGTCTAGAATTCTCCGCAAAATCCAGATATGCAATAATATACAGGGTGTTCCATTTAATAAAAAAATATTTTTTCTGTCACTCTTATTTGGAACACCCTGTATATCTACATTTTATGTCAGAATATGCGCGATCAAAAAACAAAATCGACGGGTCCTGGCGATTTTTAAAAAAAATTGTGGTTTACGAGATAATGAATTTATTCCATACTTTACGGACGCACTGTATGTTATTCCATTGCAGCTTTGTTATCTATTTAATCTTTATAATAAATAATAATAACAAAACTACGAAACCAAACGAAACTACATAACCTATAAAACGTTTTTGTGCTTCAAGTACGAAATATCCGGTAGGATCTTCAGGGGGAAGGGGAAAGTAGCCTGCGTTTCAAACGCGGTAACAACTGGAACTCGTGCGTCGAACATTTGCGCGCGCCGGGGCTCAGTTGCGCGCTCAGAACCCTTAGCTGGAAAGCAACTAAGCTCAAAAGCTTAAGAATTACTTTTACCCCCTGCACTGCAACCAGTTAAACAACAATAAGCACATGCGTCTGCGCATCTTCATTCTTCAAAATCAGTTTTTAGTTTTACGAAGATTACAAATTTAGATTGCACTACTTACAGAATTTCTTCTTATTATCTTGTACTCAAAACAACATTATCAAGTTGTGTCTATTTTACTATGCACAAATTAATAATGTTCAACAAACTCGCCGTAATTAATCGCCGACTGACTGATTATCAACTTGACAGAACGGTGCTCCCTTTTTTTTATTATTTTCTCAAAGCCTACTTGTTACTCGACACTTGACTGTTTACCATCGTTGGACATCACCAGGGTGCGTTCAGTTATAAAAGGGCACAGAGCACTCGACATTTCTGACATTTCTTACATATCTGTCACAAAGCGCGTTCATAAATATTGCACTGGCATCTTTCAGATTGCATTCCATGCGTTTACAATAATAATTGTACATTTGAGGTGAATATTTCTTTGGCTGCATGAGAGTGAAGTTTCGTCTCGCAAGAGAGATAAAGTATATGCTTTGAATTTGGAAATAGAGATCCGCTTCCGTATTTAAATTTACCTTGATTTATTACATGTAATATATTTTTGCCATGACAATAAATAAATTGGAAACCACATAATATATTGATTTAGTATCTCATTAGACATCATCGTATCGAAACAAATATCTTTAAATTGAATCCATTAAATAAAATACGATAAACTAAACCGTTAATACTATAAATAAAAATGTACTAATAGTTTTCTAAAAGATAGATCTATCTCGTCGAACAAATTATTAATTTGTTACGCCGTATCGCCAACGATCTCTAGGGTTTAATGGTCATAGAACCGCTCCGGCGTGCATCATCCAATAATTATGATGGCACATGCCTTAATAGAATCTTCAATCTGGCTTTATTGGTCGTAAATTGGTCTTAATCATTCGCGCAAACAAATAAAAAAACATCACTTGGACTCTAGACAAAGACCTACAATCTTATTTAAGCAAACGCGCAGTTTACTAATCGACTAATTATTATTCGATAAATTCGTCATTGCATTGCAGTCTGTTGTTTGTCCGATTAACTCGGACCAAAAGTATTTTTATCGGACGTCAGATACGAATAATTGGCCTTCGTTTATATTATTCGATACTTTCTTAGACAGTTAAGAAAAATGTTTAATCTGTTTTAATAAAGTTCGGCAAATAATACCAGTGGCGTGCCCAGAAATTCTATTTGGTGGGGGGTTAAGCCTATGGGGGGGGGGGTTAGTTTGGGTTAGTTTGGGTACCGACCCATATCATTGTTACCAATAGTTTCAAAAGTCTATATATTGTAATCTACTAAAAAGCATAAGCTACTAAACAAATATCACCCTGTCCTAAGTTTGAACTTGAACTTGGAGATTGTTATATAAACATTAAAGGTAAACTATAGGCAACGTGAGCAATCAACGGGAGCGACTTTGAACCTTATGCATGCAATGATCATCATTTTGTTTTATATAAATATGCTACCGAACCCTCTGTTCGGCAGACTTTAGTCTCACCTCCAGCTCCCAAGGTTAGTCACTTGACGACTGCCCCTGGGTTCTATCCGCTCCTAAAGTTAGTCATACGACTGCTTTAGGTTCCATTCCTTTCCTTCCAAACCTGATACCGGTTAGTCACTTGACGACTGCTAGGACCAGGGGTTGCACAACCTCCATAGTAGTAAGTACATTTCGTACATGCACACAGCCTTCACTCTTCATTCACTCCATAGTAAAGTCTTGACAAGAAGTTTGTCAGAGTGTTGAGAAAGACAAGTGTCTAAATAGTCAGTTAAAAAGTTTAGTGAAATCTTTTAGTGCTCTTAAATAAAACCCAACCCTTAAGAAAAACTATAAATTATAAGACAGTAAACAAAGACCTATAAACAGTACCTCAAGTCGAGAAAACATGCGCACCGTAGTAATCGGGTATAATAGAATCTCATTTTTTCTGACCAATAATTGTTGTTATAGTTTTATCGTTAATACATTGTTATTCTTATAAACTAAACGTGCTTACTTTATTATCTCTTCTTACCCCACGTAACGCGATCCCGGTCTACCTCAGTTACCCCCCGGCACGCTAAACAAGGCGTGTCCTCACGAGTAGAACATCCAGTGGTAGAATAAAGGAAGCATTGAGACCCCGTCATTGTACTAATCGCGACGAGGCTCTTCTCTGAGAAGTTATTCTTTAAATAAACGCGCTACCCCCTAAGCTACTCGTGACAATATGAATCACTACTAAATGATCAAATGAATGACTACTTTGAGCAAAACAGCAT
Organism: Pissodes strobi; assembly: GCA_016904865.1. Lineage (NCBI taxonomy): Eukaryota > Metazoa > Arthropoda > Insecta > Coleoptera > Curculionidae > Pissodes > Pissodes strobi. Next base: position 18,092 of record MU186809.1, read on the forward strand.
TTTTGCCCCAAACCAATTTGGTTTCCGGAACAAAAGAAGCACCACTCTGGCTATAAATCGACTAACTGAGTATGTGGCAGAGGGGCTTGAGGGCAGGCAAAACACTTATGCTATTTTCCTGGACCTGATTAAGGCGTTTGACTGCATTTCTTTTGAAATCCTCTATAAAAACTAATTCACTACAATTTTCAGCAAAGCAGTGTGACCCTTGTCAGGTCCTACTTGGAGGAAAGGAAGCAGTATGTTCTTTGTAATAATCAACAATCAGAAAGACAGATAATTCAGCATGGTGTCCCTCAGGTCTCTGTGCTGGGTCCTCATATACATACTTGCCAAACTTCTCTAGTATCACAAACTTGCACATTATCTTGTTTGCTGATGGCATAACCACATTGCTGCGCTACCATCCCTCAGACCCTATTTTATAATGGACTCTAGTTGAAGAAGAACAAATCAGAGCTGCCCTAGCCGAAGCACTTCATGTTTCTACTAATCTTTGAAGTGCTTCCTATACTACTCTATCGGTCACTCTGACCTTTTTCTTTCTAATGTGGAGTGGGAGAGAATTTTTTTTTCGACCCAGGCAGCACCATCCCATGTTCCACTGAAAGGATTGGTTATAATATTTCCAGAAGTTTCCAGTCCTGGGGCATAACGCGGTTTTCCTCCTTCCTCCTTACACCTCTTAAAAATACTGATACTGATGATATAATGATGATGGATTCACCCAATACAAAATATTCCGGAGGTAAAATACCCTCCCATTCAGATCTCCGGGTGGAGGGTGTATGGAGTGGATTCACATCGAAGAAAAACAACTTTTCAGCAACATCAGAGTTCTTAATGTCAACATTAATTCTGTCCATTACCATGTCCAGACAGAAAAAGCTAGTACTTTGGGATTAACGGAAACCCAAGTCAGCTCGTCTAAGTTTTGATGTTCTTTGGCTCAAGCTGTCACTAAGGGATGCTACCCAATTTATCTGCTTCCTTTATCTTTCTCCAAATGAACCCAATTATAAACAACTCTTCTCCTATATCTCACTAACGTTCGACAAACTCCAAACCACCCACCCAGACGCTGAAATATCATTCCTGGGGGACTTTAATGTTCACAACATCCCTTGGCTGAAGGTTTCTTCCCGAACGGATGATATGGGCAGAGAAGCTGAGGCTTCTGCAATCACCTGCTGCCTGGCTCAACTTGTGGACGAGCCAACACGGATACCGGACGTTGGAAACCATCAGGCTTACCTACTGGATTTGTTCCTAACAACATCCCCAAACTCTTATAGGATAAACATTACATCACCAGGTAATTCTGATCACAGGCTTATATCAGCTTTGTCCACCTGTCCAACTCCACCGTCCTCGAAAGCGCTTCCTCGCAAAGTGTGGCATTATAAACGTGCAAACTGGAGTGAACTTCGTGACTTTTTCTTGGCATTCCCTTGGGGGACGTCTGCTTTAAATCCAGCGATCCATCTGTAATTGCTGAATCCATTACAGAGGTCATTATCATTGGGATGGAGACTTCAATCCCTTTCTCTAATAAACGATCCTATCCTGGAAAATCATGGTTCAACAAAAGGTGTACTCAGGCGGTTTCCAAAAAGCACCAAACTTATCACAAATTGCATAACAACCCTTCCGTTGTTTCGCGTCGAGCTTTTCTGGATGCACGAAATAGCTGCAAACTAATTATTAATCAATCCAAAGCTGATTTTGATCAGAGAGTCCGCGAGAATCTTTTGACCTGTCCGAACGGCTCAAAATAATTTTGACTGCAGTGACTGCAAAGGAAAAGGCAGAATTGTTTGCCTCAACGTTTGCACGAAATTCCACCCTTGATGCACAAGGAAAGACTACACCAATGTTGCCTAGGATCGCCACAATAAAGCCAGAAATCGTTTTCAAGCAAAAAAAGATAAGAGGGTTACTTGACATCTCCAAGGCTTTGGAGACCGGGTGTGGCACCAATCACTCCTCGACAAACTCTCAGCTTATGGCCTTCCACCGGCTCTACATCCACTGTTATCTAGTTTTTTAGATAAAAGGAGTATTCAGGTCGCTATCGATGGTGTCTCGTCCGAAGCATTTGCCATCAATGCTGGTGTTCCGCAAGGCTCGGTTTTGTCTCCAATTTTGTTCCTGCTGCACATAAATGACCTACTAAAGCTTACTGAAAACCCTATTTACAGCTATGCAGGCGATAGTAGTCTTGTATCATCCTTTTCTTCTGACAAACCATTATCATCGGCCACTCTGGGACAACTAAGAAGACAACAGACTGACTCGATCAATCGAGACTTAAACACAATTCTTCTGGATCCAACAATCTTGTAACCTTCAATGCCAAAAAGACACAGACTGCTGTGTTCTCCCAGAGAAAAACTAAGGGAAACTACCTTGACATCATCATGGAGGGGGAAATCCTTTCTCCATTCTCCAATCTTTCGCTTCTTGAAATAACCGCAAGCACTAACTTTTCATGGGATGAGCATGCCCGGGGCCTCGCCAAGTGTGCCTCTCAAAAACTGGGTGTACTTTTCCGTGCCAAAAAATTCTTCAGCTCCCATCAGCTGATTACACTCTATAAAGCGCAAATCAGATCTACTCTGGGGTATTGCTCTCACATTTGGAGTTCTGCTCCCAAACATACTCTAGCGCTCTTAGACTCCATCCAGAACCGAGCTGTTAGACTTATTAGCGACGAAACACTGACTCGTTCCCTTCACACCTTGGAACATAGGCGGATGGCGGGTGATCTCTCCCTTTTTTACCGATATTATCACGGAGGATGTTCGACCGAACTGACTCCCTCCAGCGCAGCGCCAGCTTTGTTCGTTCCACACGACGAGCTAGAAACTCTCGTACATATGCTCTTCAACAGAACACACCCAGAACCAGCCTTTACCAAAATTCTTTCTCCTGACGTGTGACGAACATCTGGGCAAAAATTTTGCCCAGATTGCAGCTACGGCCCTAGCTCCAGTTACGTGAAAACAAAGGGATTTTATGTAACTTGAAGGAGCTCCAGCCAAAAAAATTAATGAAGTAATCAGAACTTGGAGCAAGAGGAAAACCTCCCTTTACAGTCATGTGGAATAATGAATATAAAAGACCAGCACAGAGCAGCTTGTAAATGAGCCATTGATTCTAAATAGGAATAACCGATATTGATGACGATTTATATCAAATTGGAGACAATTATCAGCTCTCAACATCAAAAATCAAGAATAGAAGTTTTCTGGGGAGAGACAAGAGACAGAAATATTAAATAATGACATCCTGGATTCAAGAAATCTTGACATAATATGCGCCCTTCATTACGATTAGAATATATGTATGTTCTTCAGTAGTATCAGTTACTTCATTTTTACCGGCATAAAAAATGGTTATATCCTTCTGAAGTGCCGACTATATAAACCCCATATTTGTGTAATTTTCTAAATACATACTGACGAAAAGCTAATCTTCCTCGCCAGGTCACCATAGTCTTATCTATAACAACAACACTTTCTCCAGCTTGAAACTTAAGGGGAATACGGTCCTAAATGTTTTTTATTTTAAAAAGTCGATCTTTCTGTGCTGCTGGATCGTCATTATCTGAAAAATGTACCCATTTGAGTAGGCGTTCAAACCTGTCCGTCTGCATAATCTTCTGGATAAGCGAATTGCTACATTTATGGAAGATGAGAGATGCCCATCATCAAAAGAATGGCTAAGAACTCTTTTATCTCGTTTCGATTAGTATATTTCCATTTCTTCATAAGAGATGTAAAGCGAAGCTGGTAGGTTTGCAAATCTATGGATTTCTAGGGCAATAATATTAAGGATTTGCCTGTCAATGTGGTAAGGATTGGTCAAATCTGTGCTGGTCAAAAGAACTGCCGCTTGGGCCAAAAAGTGAAAAAGTGCTGGTAAACAATCAAAATGACGCCACTGGCTCTGAATTATGTTTGATACGACATTTATCGGGTCATCTCCTCCGATAAATGGAAGATCATTCAAGTTATTTTCGTTAAAAGAGATAGTATTGGAACTTAAAAGAACATAAGAATTATCGGAATCTTGATAAGGATAAGATTCATCTGAAGAAGGGGTAAAGTATCTTTTTGCTGGGCGTGCTCTAGAAAGAGTTGGGCTTCTCTCACGGGAATTTAAAGGGAGACTTGTTCTTCAATTGCTGTTAGCCTACTGGCCTGGGATGTTGAAGGTAGATTGCCTACTGCTCCTTTCTGAATTTCTCTTGGGCTACTAGCACAGGAACTTGAAGAAGCATAAGAATCATCGGAATATTGATAAGAATCAGATTCATCTGAAGAGGAAGTAAAGTATATTTTTGCTGGCAATGCTTCAGAAGCAGTCTGGATTTTTGCATGAGAATTTGAAGGGAGACTTCTTTTTCAATTTCTGTTAGGCTACTGGCATGGGATGTTGAAGGCAGATTGCCTACTTTTCTTTTTTGAATTACTCTTGGGCTCCTAGCATAGGAACTTGAAGGAGCATAAGAATCAACAGAATCTTGATAAGGATCAGATTCATCTGAAGAGGAAGTAAAGTACCTTTTTGCTGGCCGTGCTCTAGAAACGGTTGGGCTCACGGGAATTTAAAGCAAGAATTATTTTTCAATTGCTGTTAGGCTACTGGCATGGGATGTTGAAGGCAGATTGCCTACTCCTCCTTTCTGAATTTCTCTTGGGCTACTGCCAGAAACTTGAAAAGAATCATCGGAATCTTGAGAAGAATCAGATTCATCCGAAGAGGAAGTCAAGTATATTTTTGCTGGCCATGCTTCAGAAATAGTCTGGATTTTTGCATGAGAATTTGAAGGGAGACTAATTTTTCAATTTCTGTTAGGCTACAGGCATAGGATGTTGAAGGCAGATTGCTTACTCCTCCTTTTTGAATTTCTCTTGGGCTATTAGCACAGGAACTTGAAGAAGCATAAGAATCATCTTGATAATGGTTGTGAATTTTTCAACAAATCGAGGATTTTCTTAAGTCTAGAAACATGGTGCAACAGAAGGAACAGACTAATCCAAACTAATTTCGGGCCGCGACGCGAATGCACACCGACTATATGGGGCAGCACTAACATCAATAAGAAATGTGAGCATCTTTTAGAATATTGCCTACAAAGAGCATCTAAAGTCGGAGCTTGAGGGCACAGGGCTATCCACTTTAACTACTGAGGAACTTGATGTAGCCTCGATACACTTAGAAAGTACTATAATAGCCTCTTACGAAAAAAGCTGTTCTGTGAAACAGGTGGCAATTCGAAGAAATGTGTCATGGTGGAATAAGACATTAAACAGGCTAAAGACTGAATCGAGGAAAGCCTTCAATGAAGCCAAAAGACAGAAGAGTTGGGATGCACACTTTCCTGGGTCAAGTATAATAGCCAAAGAAGAGCTGGCACAAGTAGACGAGCCCATTGCAACTGCTCAGCGGCCTACAGAAAGGGTCAATGGTCTAGCCAACAAAATCTTTACAAAAAACACATCAGGCGATACATAGCTTTAAACTCTATAAATCCCCGGGAGTAAATGGAATCTTTCCAACCCTGTTACAGCAAAGTATAGAGCACCTACTACCACATATCCAATCAATCGTCACAGCCAGCTTTGCACTGGGATACATTTCCAAAAAATGGAGGAAAGTTAAGGTAGTGTTCATATCAAAGAGGACGATTACAAGAGGAACCAAAGTCTTACCGTCCCATTAGCTTAACCTCCTTCCTTCCTAAATTGATGGAAAGATTTATCGATAGGCACGTCAGAAGCAAGTTCCTTTCTAATGATTCACTGCATGCAAAACAATACGCTTACCAGCCATCGAAATCTACCACCCATGCTCTTCAAAATCTGGTGAAGTGGCGCTGTATGAATTTCTAGATATAGAGGATGCATTTATTTGTATTGTGGATCCTGTGGTGCCTCAGCGCAAAATTTTAAGCCGCATGCGTCATGTACCACAAAACGATTTACAAAAATATGCAAGCAAAAAAATTCATCCTGACATAATATTTGCCAAAATTGTTATTTGTCGTGAACCGCTTCTCTTCAAGATTGTCATCGAACAAAGACAGACCTATAATATTCTTTATATAATTTGCTGGGAGAGAAAAAGATGCAATAATATTTTAATACCAATGTTACCAACCCAACTTAGACAGATGCTGCAGCCAAAACTCGGATTATAATCAACTAGGTTAGGGACGCCGCGGACATTGTGGACTATCCCACAAAGACGGAACTGATGGCAAGCCCTGTTGACAGTATTGCCAAATTGTGGAGAAATTACTGAGGTAAATTCCAAAACGTCAGTATGATTATTCTTAAATACCAAAAACCACTTGTTTCTAGAGCAATTTTCCTCGAATCATTTAAGACAAACTATAAACAATGCGAGCGAACAGTGCAGGCAATTATGAACCTTAAAGTTGCAACGGTCAGCAGATCGTATTATATAAATAGTCAAGCGGACTATCAATCCGACAGACTTTGGTCTCCCACCTATTCCGCTCTAACCATTGCCCGCAGATGTGTATTTTACATCACAGGAGCGCAATTTCGTGGGGGATGGATACCCGTCTAAAGTACTCAAGTCAAATCTATGATAGATCTGTTTAAATTTCAAATCAAGTGATTTTAAAAGTTAAATAGTTACAGTGCCTTAAAGTACTGTGTAAAATTAGGATAAACTAAGAACACCTAAATAATTGCCTAATGGGACCAAGGCCTATAAAGAAAGAACATGCCTGTTTTAATAATCGGGCACAGTAGAAATTCGTTAAGTCATTGACCATGAGACATTTTTATTGTTTTACCAAATCGCGTTCTTTATCATCTCTTCTCACCTGACGTAGATCGATCCCTAATTTTAGCTACATAACCTGCACGCCAACCAATGGCGTCACGTATATGCTGAAGTGGCTCATTTATTGAATCTCATATTAAATAAGCATATCTAGGGTCGGTCAAGTTTGCCCCCCGTATTAACCAAATTTCAAAAATAAATGATGCATAATTTTGCACACATTTTGCACACCCACACAAGGAAAACTAGAGTTGTTTTTTATACGGGGGGCAAACTTGACCGTTCCCCCCCGTCTGTTACAAAATTGAAAAATGTTGATGCCACTCGATTCGGCAAATTTTGCACATTTTTGCACATCTATTTTCAAATGTTGCACACTTTCCTGGGGAGAGTTATGAGGTGTTAAAAATTGGAATCCGCCCCCCCCCCCCCCCCCCGTTTGTCAAAATGTGGAAAAATTTTGATGCTGCCATGTTCTACTAATTTTGCACTATTTTGCACAGCTATTTTCAAATTTTGCACACTTTTCTGGGGAAAGTTATGAGGTATTAAATATTTGCATTTTCCCCCCCGTTTGTCAAAAAGTTGAAATCTTTTAATGCTACTAGATTTATCTAATTTTGCACAATTTTGCACACCTATTTTTAAATTTTGCACACTTTTCTGGGAAAAGTTATGAGGTGTTAAAAATTTGCATTTTGCCCCCGGTTTTTCAAAATGTGGAAAATTTTTGATGCTGCCAGGTTCAACTAATTTTGCACAATTTTGCATACCTATTATCAAATTTTGCACACTTTTCTGGGGAAAGTTATGAGGTGTTAAAAATATGCATTTTCCCTCCCGTTTGTCAAAAAGTTGAAATCTTTTAATGCTGCTTGATTTAACTAATTTTGCACAATTTTGTACTCGAATTTTCAAATTTTGCCCACTTTTCGGGAGAAAGTTATGAGGTATTAAATATTTGCATTTTCCCCCCATTTGTCAAAAAGTTGAAATATTTTAATGCTGCTAGGTTCAACTAATTTTGCACAATTTTGCACACCTATTTTTAACACTTCATAACTTTTCCCAAAAAAATGTGCAAAATTGGAAAATAGGTGTGCAAAATTGTGCAAAATTAGTTAAATCTAGCAGCATATAAAGATTTCAACTTTTTGACAAACGGGTGGGAAAATCCAAATATTTAATACCTCATAACTTTCCCCAGAAAAGTGTGAAAAATTTAAAAATTGGTGTGCAAAATTGTGCAAAATTAGTTGAACTTACCAGGATCAAAATTTTAAAACTTTGACAAACTGGGGGAAAATGAAAATATTTGATACCTCATAACTATCCCTAGAAAAGTGTGCAAAATTTGAAAATAGGTGTGCAAAATTAGTAGAACCAGGCAGCATCAAAATTTTTCCACTTTTTGACAGATGAGGGGGAAAATTCAAATTTTTAACACCTCATAACTTTCTCCAGATAAGTGTGCAAAATTTGATAATAGGTGTGCAAAATTGTGCAAAATTAGTAGAACCTAGCAGCATCATAAATTTTCCGCATTTTGACAAACGGAGGGGAAAATGCAAATTTTTAACACCTCATAACTTTCTTCAGAAAAGTGTGCAAAATTTTAAAATAAGTGTGCAAAATTGTACAAAATTAGTTAAATCTAGCAGCATTAAAAGATTTCAACTTTTTGACAAACGGGGGGAAAATGCAAATATATAATACCTCATAACTATCCCTAGAAAAATGTGCAAAATTTGAAAATAGGTGTGCAAAATTGTGCAAAATTAGTAGAACCTGGCAGCATCAAAATGTTTCCACTTTTTGACAAACGGGGGGGAAACTCAAATTTTTAACATCTCATAACTTTCTCCAGATAAGTGTGCAACATTTGAGAATAGGTGTGCAAAATTGTGCAAAATTTTCAGAATCGAGTGGCATAAAGTGTTTTCAATTTTGTAACAGACGGGGGGGAACGATCAAGTTTGCCCCCCGTATAAAAAACAGCTCTAGTTTTCCTTCTGTGGGTGTGGAAAATTTTATTTGCGGCGTGCAAAATTGTGCAAAATGTGTGCAAAATTATGCTTCATTTATTATTGAAATTTGTTTAATACGGGGGGCAAACTTGACCCACCCGCATATCTATTTCTAACACGTTTTCTTGCATTACAAAACACTTAATTTATGTACACGAGATAAAGTCCTTTAATAATAACATGCTGAACGTTGAACGCAATCATCTATTATTAAAAACATAACATATTCTATATTAAGACAGCTAAAATAAGAAGTTATTCATTAGTAATCATCGACGTCATCATCAAACGAGCCTTCCGGATCTGAGAAAAAGTGGAAGTCGCTGATATCCATATCTGGACTGTAGTAAGGCCCTATTATTATTACACAACTCTGCTGTAGCTCATCGCGATCACAAAATTAATTTAAAGGGCAATAAATATGATGTTTATTTAACTAAATCCAATTAAACGTACGAAATAAGTCGAGACTGTTTAAAAAATCGTCGACGAAACTTTCCCAGAAAATAATCCGCCGAGCTACCATAAAAATACCGAAAGAATGTTAAAAAAAAGTCGGCGAGCACCAAATGTGTCGCAGACTTTGGCAATCTGTGTCGTGTGATAAATATTTTAATATACAATATGCCTGGGAGTTTTTACGGTGGGTGCCTTCCAATTTTGGTTAAGTTTTTGATAAACGTTAATTCCGTTATGGGAGCATATAACAGGTGGTCACGAAAGTATCGTCTATTATTTTAAGGAACTAACTTCTGAACTATAACGTATCTACTTTGGTATGTCACTAAGCCTAGCATCTGTTAACTTTGGACCTTTGGATAATAATAACCCGTGTAAAACAGACTGAACTTTATTATATATTGGAATATTGGCACAGATCAAATTCACACGACATTTACTTGCTGACTCAGTTCTACTCTTCTCACCAACTACAGGTAGGTATATAACCCTAACTATTTTCAGGCCTACCACTATAACTAAATACATACAGTAGTCAGAATTGCTAACACTAAAGGTAGAAATTTTGGTGAAAATTAAATAACACATTTTTTTTACGATCTTCCGTGTCGAGAAACGGAAAATGGCTACTGAGTTCGCCAAATAGTGACACTAGAGATCACATAGCAAATAGCGTAACATATAGGCACCTAAATAGACACAACTAAAAGCCTATGAAGGAATTCATCCTTCCCTCTGATAATATTTTCTTTATTATATCCAATAGAAAAATATGGTTGAAATGGCAATAACTGACTAGGATTTGCACTTAATAAGCCATTAACCAGAAACTGTACCGCGTTTCTTGCGAAACCACGTAACATTATTATTTGTCTGTTTCCTCGTTTTATTTCATTGTATTTACTTTTACTTTTTGCCGCATGACTGTGTAACAATATAAGATAAATTATAAAAAAAGCTTATTTCGTATCCGCTATATTATTTGATTAAAAGCGTTACGAAAGCTTTTTGGTTTGCATAAACAGTGTTATAAATTATAAATAAGCAAAGCCACATGCCCGCTGTTATTGTACCATGCAGTCGTCGTATATTTTAAGTTGCTCGGGTTTACACTTCTTTTAACGACTGCATACAGGGTGTACGTAGTACACGCTTTAAGAGGTAATTCCTTGTATGGTTTTAAAACAAAAAGGTGATGAAAATATGTGGCCTAAATGTTTAGATTTCGAGATATAAGAAAAATGGAGGGACCTAAAGTGGTCATGATCATAAAAAAACGAGGACCCTGTGGATTATTTCAAACATTAATAACGTTGCTTTTTAGATAGTAGTAAAAGTATTATTTGGGTTAAATTTGAATTGATTATCTCTAAAAGTGTGAAAAGAAAATTAAAAAAGAAACGCCAAAAATATATATAAATTAACACACATAATGCAGGGAATAAAAACGTGAATTCCAACTTGTGACCAACCTTGAAATATTGAATCCTTTCGCGAAAATAAATATGTCAGAATAAAATACCTATTAATTTTTTTTAGTCATAAAAATTAAAAATAAATAATAATTATATCGTTCATCCAGGGAACGTTGAACGATATAATTTAGAAAATAGGGCTTGAAGCAACTTGAGTCAGTTTTTGTTCCTTATTAAGTAATTATCATTTCAATCTGTTGTACTTAATTTTAGGTTAGTATTATTAGTTCATTATTATCCTCTAAATCTGTTTTACTTCTTCTTAGATCAATTTGAAATAGTTGCAACTTATTTGTCTAAGTTATTTTCGGTTTCGTCGGTTTGACATATTTTTAGGTTAATTAGCTTTAATTTCGGTCCGTTTTATTTATTTTCGGGTTAGTTTTTGTCCATCATGTCATTTTCGGTCCGGTTGTCTTATTCATTTTTAGACGAATTTGAGCTATATCTTTTTCTTTATTAGTTTCGTTTTATCCGTTTTCTTTTAATAGCATTTTCCATAATTAGATAGTTTTGTTCATTTCTTTTGATATCCGTTTTGCTCACTTTTATATCATTTGTATTATTATTTTAAGCAATCTTCGTTTAGGTTTACTCTTTTTATACCTACTAATTCAGGTTAATTGTCATTTTTGTCCATCATGTCATTTTCGGTCCGGTTGTCTTATTTATT
>MU186809.1:36760-52040 GCA_016904865.1 Pissodes strobi
ACTATAATTATTAATAAGCAAAAACTAGCGCAAATTGATCCAAAGAAGGTAAATGAATCAAAACGAGAATGATTTAAACAAATAAAAAACAAAATTTATAATTACCTTAACATATTTTCATATCTAAAAAAGGCAGAATTAAAAACGGCTAAAATTAATAATAAGCAGAAACTAATGTTAATCGATCCAAAGTAGATGAAACGAACTAAGGCGAGAATGATTCATATAAATAATAAACACAATTTATAATTATTTTAAGTAATTTTCTATTTAAAATGGACGGAATTTAAAACGGCTATAATTATTAATAAGCAAAAACTGGCGCAAATTGATTCAAAGTAGGTAAAATTAACGCAAAAATGATTTAACCAAGTAATAAACAAAATTTAAAATTATCTTAAAATATCTTTTTATCTAAAATAGGCGGAATTTCAAACGACTAAAATTAATAATAAGCAGCAACTAATGCAAATCGATATGAAGTAGATAAAACGAACCAAAGCGAGAATGATTTAAATAAATAATAAACACAATTTATAATTATTTTATATATTTTTTTTTATCTAAAATGGGCGAAATTAAAATAACTATAATTATTAATAAGCAAAAACTAGCGCAAATTGATCCAAAGAACTTAAATGCATCAAAACGAGAATGATTTAAGCAAATAAAAAACAAAATTTATAATTATCTTAAAATATTTTCATATCTAAAAAAGGCGGAATTTAAAACGGCTAAAATTAATAATAAGCAGAAACTAATGTTAATCGATCCAAAGTAGATGAAACGAACTAAAGCGATAATGATTCAAATAAATAATAAGCACAATTTATAATTATTTTAAGTATTTTTTTATTTAAAATGGGCGGAATTTAAAACGGCTATAATTATTAATAAGCAAAAACTGGCGCAAATTGATTCAAAGTAGGTAAAATTAACACAAAAATGATTTAACCAAATAATAAACAAAATTTTAAATTATCTTAAGATATCTTTTTATCTAAAATAGGCGGAATTTCAAACGACTGAAATTAATAATAAGCAGAAACTAATGCAAATCGATATGAAGTAGATAAAACGAACCAAAGCGAGAATGATTTAAAAAAATAATAAACACAATTTATAATTATTTTAGATATTTTTTTTATCTAAAATGGGCGAAATTAAAATAACTATAATTATTAATAAGCAAAAACTAGCGCAAATTGATCCAAAGAATGTAAATGCATCAAAACGAGAATGATTTAAGCAAATAAAAAACAAAATTTATAATTATCTTAAAATATTTTCATATCTAAAAAAGGCGGAATTTAAAACGGCTAAAATTAATAATAAGCAGAAACTAATGTTAATCGATGTAAAGTAGATGAAACGTACTCAAGCGAGAATGATTTAAATAAATAATAAACACAATTTATAATTATTTTAAGTATTTTTTTATTTAAAATGTGCGGAATTTAAAACGGCTCTAATTATTAACAAAACAAAAACTGGAGCAAATTGATCCAAAATAGGTAAATGAATTAAAACACGATTGATTTAAAATTTTAAAATTATCTTAAAATATTTTTTATCCAAAATAGGCGGAATTTAAACAGACTTATAAGCAGAAACTAATGCAAATCATTCTGAAGTAGATAAAATGAACCAAAGCTAGAATAATTTAAAAAAATAATAAATACAATTTATAATAATTTTAAGTATTTTTTTTTAATCTAAAATGGACGGAATTTAAAACAACTATAATTATTATTAATAAACAAAAACTGGCGCAAATTGATCTAATGTAGATAAATGAATCAAAACGAGAATGAATTAAACAAATAACAAACAAAATTTATAATAACCTTAAATATTTTTGTACCTAAAATAGTCGAAATTTAAACGTCTAAAATTAATAATAAACAGAAACTAATAAAGTAGATCAAACGAATCAAAGCGAAAATGATTTAAATAAATAATAAAAAAAATTATAATTATTTTAAGTAACTTTTTATCTGAAATGGGTGGAATTTAAAACCACTGTAACTGTAGATAAATGAATCAAAACGAGAATGATTTAAACAAGTAAATACAAAAATTATAATCATCTTAAATATTTTCTTATCCAAAATAAGAATCAAGACGAGAATGATTTAAGCAAGTAATAAACAAAATTTATAATTATCTTAAAATGATTTTTTATCTAAAATAGGCCGTATTTAAAACGACTAAAATTAATAATAAACAGAAACTAATGCAAATCCATTTGAAGTAGATAAAACAAACCAAAGCGAGAATGATTTACGTTTACGATGCTCATTATGTGTGTTTCACGATATTTGTATAAGTGTTTTTCAGGATATTTTTATAAGATAATACGTGAAAAACCCTGTGCCATTTATATTTAACATTTTTTTGTAGTACTTGTAATTACCTCTCCATGCAGGTATAGTGTAAAATAAATATAGAAAAAAAAATTAAATAGAGTGGATATGAGTAGAATATTTAGTCTCACTTAAAACGATTTGAATTCGGGAAAATGGGCCATGATCGAAGAATTTGGACATTTTTCATGCGAGAAGCAACCATTCCTGCCGATTTTATGGGAGATTTCGAGGTAAAATTTTATTTTAAATATCGAAGTATGCAAAGTAATTTTAAAATATAGAACACAAAAAATACATGTTCATAATATCAATCTCGGATTCTGTTGTTTTTCTTTACCATTTTTTGTCTATATTTTTAGTAGGTATCGGGTTCATTAAACAATTTTTCACTGTATAAAAGCATCGTACTCCCTTTTTTGATAATAAGTAAATCGGAGAAAAGGGGAAATAGCTAGCCTAATCAAATTATTAATTAAAATTGATCCCCTGTGTCAAATTTATCTAGAAATAAAGTAGCAATGAACAAAAATGACTAAGGCAAACTAACCCATGCCCACGCCCAGTTATTGTCTTTGAATCTTTGGATAAATAATTGTCCAGATACCAGCTGCATAAATAAAAGATAATTATTAAATTTTTAAAATCGACATACGAGTATATAAATGGCAATAAATATTATACAATAAGTTTCGTCTGGAAAAAGCAGCAAAGGTGAAGCTCATTAATAACGCTTACAGAATTACTCAAGCTATACAACATATTGTCTATTAAAATTACAAAAATATGTGTATAGTTGCTCTTAACATCTTTGCCAGTTATCTCGAGTCAATTAAAAATGTACTTGAGCTTAATAAAACGAAATTTAATTTTGTTTTGAATATAAACCGCATGTTACTTTATTGATGTTCTGTTTTATATTGACTCTCCTATAAGAACAATGTATGTCGGTGTTTAGTTTAAGCCCATGTGTGATTTATAACAGGGAGTCATTTACATTTTTAGGGGGGCGCTCAGTTAGTATTCTATGTTTTAATATATTTATTAGCATGCTATGTATCGTAGCGTTTTTATTAATGCAAATTATGAAATTATTATTTTTTGGTAATTTAATAACGCTGTCTGTATAGCACGGATTGTTTTGTACGACACCCTATATGATCCTATAAAAGGCAGGCGGCGAATTGTTGTCGATTTCATATTGATGGTAGCGCTCCTTGCTTTTTTTCTGTTTATTTCCTTTTCGGTAGAAGCGGTAAATATCTTCGACGTATTTGGATTTGCAAAAATCGCGATATATTCTTAATTGCACCTGTATAGTCGAACGCTACTGGAATAATTAAGGAGCCGCGGTTTTCGAGTATATAATAATTTCCCATTTAGGTCCGTTTTCGGATTACCGCTGCTGGCCCGTTATCTTTCTATAAAAGGAGACCTATTGGACTTTTTAAGTGTTTGCCAGACCACCGTCATCGGTTGTAAAAATAATGTTTTCCAAACTTCAAAGAGCAATAATTATACTAACTGTATGCTAACTAAATATTGAAGTCAAAACTTCTTTCGGCGCGTTCAGCCAATAACACCTTTACAAAAGGACGAAGCGCTCATACAATTTTAGTTGGTGACGTCATGCATGTAGGCCTTTGCTATTTGAAGCAAATATGGTTACAACGTTGCCAGACTACTACGATAGTAGCGAATATTTGGAAGCCCGTATATAAAGAATCTATCTCTTATATTACAGTTTCCCCAATATTGTAAAAAAACATATTTCCGTAAGATGTTCTTTCTTCTTTTTATAATGTGGTATTTCGTAATTTATTTATTTAATTATCTAATACTATTACCTCGTTAGTGCACTTCCATGTACTTTCGATAATCCGCAGCTCGATGATCAGCGACGCCGGATAATTGGTGGCCGCTGCTGCGGACTGTATAGAAATTCTCGAAATGGGAACAAGTAAATAAGTGCGTTTTAAATTTCGTGCATTATTATTAACCATCTCTCTAAATACATACATACGTACATATGTATTAGATACATCATTCATTTACATTCACCAACATATTTAAAATCATACATATACTCACTCGCCGCGGATAATTTGCCGATCTCAATAATTGGCAAATCGCTGATCCCAACACCCGCCAATTATCAAGAGTCCACTGTACTTTCCTTATAGAGCCGGCAACAGCGGAAACAAAACGAACGATTAGTTTGTGAATTTGCCGATATTTAATGGCTGCGGTAATCGGTAATATAATTAGTGTTATTTTCTTGCATTTTTCTGAAATCTGAACTATTTATGTGCTTTTAAGTGCGTGAAACTTGTACCTAATATTTCGTTGTATATTTAGGTATACAATTTATATTGTTAAACGTATTTTTAAATACGTAAAACTATATTTCCGACTTAAAGACCTGTTGCTTTTGTACTGGTCGCTCGTTTGTGTACAGGGTGTCCCATTTTCGATGATATTACAGGGTATCTCACTTACGAGTAAAGATAGAGAGTTGCGGTTTTCGCAATAGAAAGGTATATTTTACGAATCTTAGAGAGTGCGTAAAGTGAGTGCTTTACGCACGGTAGTAGAAAAAAAATTGATGTAAGATGCAGTTGGCACTTTTAAGAGCACCCTGTCCCAAACAACGCCCACTGTGATTTTATTTTAAAAAATACAAGATTTTCTGCATAAAAATAAAAAAATCATTATTAACGCAAGTAATTACTAAAATTAAGTTATACCTCACAATTAATACAAACAAATGAAGTTTTGTCTTCTTTGGATAATCCTACACACTCCTCGTGAACATAACGCTTACAAATGACACAGACGCTTATCACAGACCCTATCTTCTTGACAATCAAAGCAATACCAACTCTCTCTTTTTTCTTTATCTCCGAATTGATTTTTTCAGAAGATGTAGAAAACAAGTCTCTGACAACGACTGGTGCCGATGAATTAATTGCTTTACGCCTTTTCACACTTGTGGATATCTTAATATCAGGAAAAAAATCACTCAAGCTCTGGTAATTTTCGCCATTTTTGTATTGTTTATGTCAGCTTCTCATTTTTTTGTTTTTTTTATCTTATTGTTTACTTCAGTATTTTCTGTATCAAATTCTCTTCTGTTTTCTTCACGAATTTTATTCGCTTTTTCTTTCAGACTCATTTTGATGTTTTCCTTAATACTTTGTACGGCACTTTTCTCACTTTTAAGCTTATTTTCAAAGATGTCAGCTTGTTTTCGAAAATTTGCACGGCCTACATGAATGACGTCACACGACAAGAGTGGGTATTGGTACAACATATCAAAAAACGCATCAATACAATACCCACTCAAGTGTTATTGACCGATACGATTGAAATCCCGAATTGGTGATTTTTTTATCTCCATTTTGTGCCAGCAGCTCATTTCGCCGATTTCAAAAAAAAAAAATACGAGAAAATCGAGGTTAATTAAAAAACATAGGAAATTGTAAAACATTGCTGTCCATATTTCGGCGTATTTTCGATAGCTTCGCTTTTGATGTATTATATAGGAAATTTGAAGGAAGTCTTCCGATATTTTGACATAACGTTTAGTTAAAATATGTCGATTTTTATATTTAATTGCATAAAATCTCTATGAAAATTGTTTAAAAACTGGAAAATCTTGATATTTTTTGGTGATAGGTGCAGTTTATGTCGATTTTAGAGCACTTTTCGAGGTAAAACTTCCTTTTCAGCATATCGATGCGTATGGATTTGTGGTAAGTAAGTAGATTTATTTGCCTGAAATCTCATTTAAAACGGTTTGAATCCGGGAAAATTGGTCAGGATCGGAGAACTTGGAAATTTTCAAGCCAAAAGCAGCGGCTTCAGACGATTTTATGGGAGATTTTCAGTTAAACTTTTACTTTAAAAAATTATGTGTCCCACCTTTATAAGCACACAACTGAAGGGAAACTTCTGAAAAAGATATTAGGACTTAAATTTTAGTTTTTTAAGCTTTTCCTCAACTTCTGCTCCCAGTTTCGACATTTTTTTTGCTTTTTTTAACTTTTTTTTCGTCAAAAACCGCATTTCTCTAACTTTTTTTATTATTTTTTTTTCTCATTTCGTTTTATAATAATTTTATTAACTTTCCGAACACTTTTTTGCGTTTTTTTATGAATCTTTTTTCCTTATTTCGGTTTATAATACTTTTATTAACTTTCCGAGTAATTTTTTCTTTTTTTTTATTATTAATTTTTTTTCTTATATGGTTTTATAATACTTTTATTAATTTTCCGAACAATCTTTTACGTTTTTTTTATTATGTTTTTTCTTATGTCGTTTCATAATACTTTTATTTATTTTAAGAACATTTTTTACAGTTTTTTAATTTTTTTCATTTTCATTTTTTTTCATGAAGCCATTTTTTCTTCCAGTTTTTACTATCCCCGAACTCCTTCGTCTTTTTTTCGCCGAAAATCGCGTTTCTCTAACTTTTTTTTATTTATTTTCTTTTTCTTACTTCGTTTTATAATATGATTATTAACTTTCCGAACAATTTTTTATTGTTTTTTAATTCAATTTTTTCCCGTTTTTTCGAAAATTTTTGGAAATTCGAAGGTGCCAAGAGCAGCGGCTTCTGTCGATTTTATGGGAGATTTCCAGTTAAACTTTTACTTTAAAAAATTATGTGTCCCACCTTTATAAGCACACAACTGAAATGAAACTTCCGAAAAATATATTAGGACTTGAATTTTTGTTTTTTAAGCTTTTCCTCAACCTCCGCTCCCAGTGTCGACATTGTTTTTGCTTTTTTAAACTTTTTTTCGCCAAAAACCGCATTTCTCTAACTTTTTTTTTATAATTTTTTTTTCTCATTTCGTTTTATAATAATTTTATTAAATTCCCGAACATTTTTTGGGGCTTTTTATGAATCTTTTTTCTTTATTTTGGTCTATAATACTTTTATTAACTTTCCGAGTAATTTTTTATTATTAATTTTTTTTCTTATATGGTTTTATAATACTTTTATTACTTTTCCGAACAATCTTTTACGTTTATTTTATTATGTTTTTTCTTATGTCGTTTTAGAATACTTTTATTTATTTGAAGAACATTTTTTACGGTTTTTTTCAATATTTTTCATTTTCATTTTTTTTTTCATAAATCCATTTTTTCTTCCAATTTTTGCTATCCCCGAACTCCTTCGTCTTTTTTTCGGCGAAAATCGCGTTTCTCTAACTTTTTTTTATTTCTTTTCTTTTTCTTATTTCGTTTTATAATATGATTATTAACTTTCCGAACAGTTTTTTTTATTTTTTTTTAATTAAATTTTTTCCCGTTTTTTCGATAATTTTCGGATATTCGGAGAGGTGCCAAAAGCAGCGGCTTCTGACGATTTTATGGGAGATTTCCAGTTAAACTTTTACTTTAAAAAATTATGTGTCCCACCTTTATAAGCACACAACTGAAGTGAAACTTCTGAAAAATATATTAGGACTTGAATTTTTGTTTTTTAAGCTTTTCCTCAACCTCCGCTCCCAGTTTCGACATTGTTTTTGCTTTTTTTAACTTTTTTTTCGCCAAAAACCGCATTTCTCTAACTTTTTTTTATTATTTTTTTTCTCATTTCGTTTTATAATAATTTTATTAACTTTCCGAACACTTTTTTGCGTTTTTTTTATGAATCTTTTTTCCTTATTTCGGTTTATAATACTTTTATTAACTTTCCGAGTAATTTTTTCAATTTTTTTCATTTTCATTTTTTTTTCATAAAGCCATTTTTACTTCCAATTTTTGCTATCCCCAAACTCCTTCGTCTTTTTTTCGCCGAAAATCGCGTTTCTCTACCTTTTTTTTTATTTATTTTCTTTTTCTTTTTTCGTTTTATATTATGATTATTAACTTTCCGAACAATTTTTTATTTTTTTTTAATTAAATTTTTTCCCGTTTTTTCGAAAGTTTTTGGATATTCGGAGAAGTGCCAAAAGCAGCGGCTTCTGACGATTTTATGGAGATCTCCAGTTAAACTTTTACTTTAAAAAATTATGTGTCCCACCTTTATAAGCACACAACTGAAGTGAAACTTCTGAAAAAGATATTAGGACTTGAATTTTTGTTTTCTAAGCTTTTCCTCAACCTCCGCTCCCAGTTTCGAAATTTTTTTTTTTGCTTTTTTTTAACTTTTTCTTGGCAAAAAACCGCGTTTCTCTAACTTTTTTTTTATTAATATTTTTTTTCATTTCGTTTTATAATAATTTTATTAACTTTTCGAACACTTTTTTGCGTTTTTTTATGAATCTTTTTTTCTTATTTATGTTTATAATACTTTTATTAACTTTCCGAGTATTTTTTTATTTTTTTTATTATTAATTTTTTTTTTCTTATATGGTTTTATAATACTTTTCTTAATTTTCCGAACAATCTTTTACGTTTTTTTTTATTATGTTTTTTCTTATGTCGTTTTATAATACTTTTATTTATTTTAAGAACTTTTTTTACGGTTGCTTTCAATTTTTTTTTCATTTTAATTTTTTTTCCATAAAGCCATTTTTTCTTCCAATTTTTGCCATCCCCGAACTTTTTTTTTGGACCAGGATCCTCATTTTACCCCGGCTTCAAGTCCTGAAAATTTCAGCCCCCTAGCTATACTGGAACATTCTTAATTAAAGGGGCGTTTCACTTTGGATAACCGTTTCAACTTTGATAAACTTTTCATTTTTTCTGACTTTACCCCCGCTAAAGAAGTTTCACTTCAAAACTACTAACCCAATTCTAACCCAAACTAACCTAAATTTAAAAAAGGAACAAACATAGCCTTAAAAAAAGCACAGCCATCTAACCACTGGACGACCACAAGGCTCTGACAGCAATTGTCCCAATATTAAAAGCCTTGCGTGCCAAAAGCCAAAAGCTTTACACGCATTACGCATGCCAATGCGTGAAGTGTCGCTATATGTCAATGTATAATGAAATTCCGGTGCATCCAGACGCTTATAAAAAAATTGCATTAACCTCTAAATTTCTTCGACAGGTTATTAAGATATCCAAACTCCTGGTCCAGATGGCTCTCGAAACCAATAAAACACATCGGTTCCCCTACAGGATTTCAACAGTTTTTTCCGCTCCGCGATAAAAATACGTTATGGGAAAGACCCGGTACTCGTATTCACAACTCGAAACGGGAATGGGAAAAGTCGTATCCAGTGCTATTATAATGGAAAATACACGCACACACATGGATAGAACGACTGAGAAATAAATGTTATATCAGACGTAAGACGACACAGGAAATTGTTAGGGACAGCGATGTTATTTTTATTTGTGTCAGTTGATGTGTAATAGTGCAGTGGTACTTTCTCACTGAATGGTGTGCCATACGTCATTCGATGTAACATCTGGTTTAATTTCATTATAAAGTATTGTTTGTTAATGTCGGCTGAAATATTAAGAGTACCAACCGACGAGCCAGGATTGATTTAACATAAAATTTCAGTTTCATTGCACAGTTTGTTTTTTCGACACCGCATTCATATCATCTTCATCATGATCTTATGGCCCTCTCAAGAGGACAAGGATTTTATGTCGAAACTTTGGCGATTCACTGCAATACACCTGCATATTTTGTCCAAATTCTCCGATCCTGGCTCATTTTTCCGACTTCAAATTGTCTTAAATGAGATTTCGGTTAAATTAATCTATAAGCATCGATATGCCAAAAGTGAAATCTACCAGAAACTGCCTCTAATAATCAAAAGAGTCCAGATTTTTCGATAATGACCCATTTTCCCGCTTTATATCGTTTTCAATGAGACTTCAGGCAATTAAATGTACAGGGTTATCTAACGATGACTAGACAAGGCGACTTTTTGACTTTCCTGTACTTTTATAAAAAAAAAAACTGAAATAGCCATCTTATGTAATTTTCTCCCACGAATTCGGATATGTTCAGCAAAAAACAATTGAACATCAAATAAAAGTGCTAGGGGTCACTTTGATATTTTTTTAAATGAATCACCCTGTATATTACTACATTTTCGGACTCCCTAAAAAAATCTAAACACATTTTGTGTATAATATTCTATACCTATCTTTAGCTGTTTACCAAATATTGACAGTTGAAAGTCGGGCATTTTGACACTTTTACAGGCTCTAGAATCTAAACCGCACGAGATCAAAGAAAACGGTTTGCACATTCCTATCTTGGGTTTTCATAAGCGATCGAATGATAGTAACTTTGAATTTAACCGGAGGTTTAAAAGTTCCGGTTAATTTTATCCGCAGGTTAAATTCGAAGATACTGTCATTCGATAGTTTATGAAAACTTAAGATAGGAATGTGCAAACCGTTTTCTTTGATCTTGTGCGTTTTAGATTTTAGAGCCTGTCAAGGTGTCAAAATACCAGACTTTCAACTGTCAATATTTGGTAAACAGCTAAAGATAGGTATACACAAAATGTGTTTAGATTTTTCTAGACAGTCCAAAAATGTAGTACAGTATACAGGGTGTTCCATTTAAAAAAATATCAAAATGACCCCTAGCACTTTTATTTGATGTTCAATTGTTTTTTGCTGAACATATCCGAATTGGCGGGAGAAAATTACATAAGATGGCTATTTCAATTTTTTTATAAAAATACAGGGAAAGTGAAAAAATCGCCTTGTCTAGTCCTCGTTGGATAACCCTGTACAGGGTGGCTCGAATTCTAATCTATATATTTTTTTCCTGAGCTTATTTCAAAACGAATTTCAAATTGAATTGCCCTTTTGCATTATCACTTTTTTCGCTCTATCCAGTGGGTGTATCCAGTTTATAATCCGACGTTCAGGTACAAGATCGGGGATGGCAGAAATTGGAAGAAAAAAATGCTTTATGAAAAAAAAACAAAAAAAATTGAAAAAATGGGAAAAAATTGAAAAACTTAACAAATGTTAGTTTATAAAAGTATTAGAAATCGAAATAAGAAAGAAATTAATAAAAAAAAGCAAAACCAAAGGATTGTTCGGAAAGTTAATAAAAGTACTATAAAACCAAATAAGAAAAAAAATTATAAAAAAAATAATAAAAAAAAAATAAAAAATTTTTGAAAAGTTAAATGAGTATTATAAAACGGAATAAAGGAAAAAAATAATAAGAGAAAAAGTTGGAGAAACACTGTTTTCGGCGAAAAAAAAATGTAAAAAAAAAGAAAAAAAGTGTCGAAACCGGGGACAAAAGTTGAAAATAAAAATTCAATTCCTTATATCTCTTTCACAAGTTTCACTTCAGTTGTGTGCTTATAAAGGTGAGGCACATAAGTTTTTTTTAAATTACCTATTTTGCTTTGTCGTAATGTTATATACTTTGTTACTTTTGAAATTTTTATATTTTATAAAAATATTTTATTTTGATTTTGTGTTAAGTTAAGTGTGAGTGTTAAAATTAAAAAATAGTAAAATTAAATAAACACGTTTGTTTCTTTTTACTACAGAGCAAAAGTAAAACAAAAAAAAAATAATACAAAAACAAATTAAAAGCACATATTCATACTAATAAGGCTAATATCATCTGAAAAACGATAAAAAAAATAAAGTTCGTATTTAAAGACAGCAAGTTGATGATGACCCCTTGAAGACGAAACGTCGGATTTTAAACTGGATACCACCATTGGATAAAGCAGGAAAAGTGGCAATGTAAAAGTGCAATTCAATTCGAAAATTCGTTTTCAAATAAGCCCAGGAAAAAAAATAAAACGATTTTCCAATATTTCGGTTTTTTTTCGGATATCTCCGAAACCGAAAGTACTCGGAATTTAAAAACTTTCTAAACGACATATTATTTGGCACTTTAATGCACAATTTTGCCTTAATTTGACCGACACTGTAACTCTTTCGGTTTTCGAGTTCCTCATACATTGACTCGAATTGGAGCCACCCTGTAAAAATATACATATGTTAACAAAAACGTCACAATGCATCAAAAGCGAAGTTTAGACTCATAAAATTGACAAAATTTGCGATTTTCTCCATATTTAGATTTTTGGTACGAAAAATTGTTATACGAAACTTTTTTAACAGATCAGGAGATTTACGAATATGAGATTCCAGCTATCAGATGGCTCAGATGACTGGTACGTATCCGTGAAGTAAAAAATCAAAAAAACCAACAATTCGGCGACATTTTCAATCGGATCGTTGTGATTTTTTGGTATGTTCTGTTGATATCTCCCATTTTTAATTTACGAAAGTTCGGTTGCTCCAGATTATTCGATTTTCCAGTAATAAAATATTATGTGGTGACGTGTCGTGTCATAACATGATTTTCGGGATAAAATTAAGAGTTTTTATTTTTTTGTTCGATGCTTTTAATTTTCCCTTTTTCCCTGAAAAGTCCATTTTCCCGATAGAGCAGAAAAAATAAGAGAGTTTGTTCTCTTAAAAATTCGCTATCGATTTGTCTTCTCAGTTTGTTCGATCGCTAAAAAGTTTCAAAATGAGTGCTCTTTCAAAAATATACACCCCAAAAAAAATCGTCATTTTTCGATTCTCCTCAATTTCGATATGGTTCGTATTCAATTTTTTAAATTTTTTCGACGGGTATCATGTATGAAAGCAAAATTTTGAAAATCGCAGATTTGACGTAATAACTGCGCTGACTGAATGACCCTTAAATAGCCGAACGTAGACAGCTTTAAGTGTTACATGCTTTTGCGTCAAGAGAAGTTTTCACTTCAAAAACCTAAATATAATTTGTTAATAGAATGTTATAGATTATATACATAATATGCGTATGGAATAATATATCACGAAGATAAAAACATGGTGTAATTTGCTTAAAACTTGTTCGGTTTGCAAACCGCAAGAATCCTGTCCCAATAATCGTATCAGTAAGCAAACAAACCAGTTGATCTCTCTAAAAACAGTTCTAAACCGGGCCCCAGAATATACAACAAACAAACGAACAGGATGGATAACGCGGTGCCGTATAACTTTTATACTTATCTTTATATTAATAGTTGTAGCGACGTCTTAAAGACAAATACGCCCGGTTTTTATCTCTTATTTACTCGAAACTTTAAAGTCAAAAGCACCAGAACAACTCATAAAAGAAATATTTTCTTAGTGATAACGATTCCATGGAATGGTTTTCTAGGTATATATGCTGATATACCGGGTGTTTTAATTTAAAATTTTATTAAGGCAAATGCTCTTAGACGTTGTTTTACTCGAAATAATCAATATGTATCTATAAGGCGTCTTATTATTTAAGTGATAATATTGCTAGTACCTACTGTTGCTATCTCTGACACGGCGAAAACCACGAAATTAGCTAAATTAATTAAAGAAATATTATCACATCCAAAATCACAATAACCACACAATTTAAAGAATTAAAAAAAAAACGATGCAGAATACTGCGGGTCGATTTTGAAGATATTCAAGATATTAAAAATTATTGTTTAATAGGGAATGAGATTCAGAAAAAAATGTGACAGCTGTTAAATGTCTGCTTTCCTATATTGGTTTTTCATAAGCTATCGTATGACACTAACTTTTTGTTTAACCAGAGGTTAAATTTATCCGGGATTTTTTAACCTCTGGTTAAATCTAAAGTTAGTGTCATACGATCGCTTATGAAAAACCAGTATAGGAAAGTGCAAACTGTTTTGTTCTATCTTTAGCCGTTTAGATTTTATAAGCTGTCAAACTTGGTAAATGGTCGATTTTCAATTGTCAATATTTCAAAAACCGTTAGAGATAGGTATAGGACATTATTCATGAAATATGTCTAGACTTTTTCGAGCAATCCAAATATGTAAAAATATACAGGGTGTTCCATTAAAAAATTACCAAGTTAGTATTTTTTACTTACTTTGCGATATTTATTTGTTTTTTTTACCTAACATTTTTTGGCGATTTAGGATAAATCCTACAACTTTTGTATTGAAAGTTTTCTTCTATCTTTCATAATAAGCCCAGTAGGCGCTGTCTAAATATAAGGAAAGACCCTGTACATTAAAAATTATTTTCGAATATACTGGACGATACAGAAATGCGGAGCTCCAAAATGTTGTTTTTTATTTAATGGAATACCCCAGTGTACTTGTGCATATTTGCATTCTCTAGAAAATTATTTCCTGATACCATAATAAAAGTTTAGATTTTTCTGCGACGTTGCCAATTTAAATATAAAATTCTTTAGATCTTCAAATTTTCTAAAATTAATGTTGTTTTTCAACTAACAACAAAAAAACCTCAGCGTCTCAGCATCCCAAGACAATCCGGCAACACGGTCAGCTATTCTTTAATGGCTTTAATATTAATAAAAGTTGATACAAAAATTTAGGTATAGGAAATTTAGGAATTAGAATTGTTTTCTAATATACGGGGTGATACAGAAATGCGGGGCTCCAAAATGTTGTTTTTGTTTCAATGGAATACCCCGGTATATTTCTGCATATTTGTATTCTCTATAAAATTCCTATCTGATGCCATATAAAAATTAAGATTTTTCTGCCACGTTGCCAATTTAATTATAAACCTTGGATTTTCAAATTTTCTAAAATTGGCGTTGTTTTTCAACTAATAACAAAATACCACTTGCAAGTATTACGGATTACGGATGATGATTAAAGAAACTTTGGACGATTATTATTTATTTCCCAACATCTCAGAATCTGAAAACAATCCGGCAACACGGTCAAGGGTTCTTTAATGGCTTTAATATTGTCCAATAAAAGTATATACAAAAATGTAGGCATAGGAGGTTACTTGACCTACATTAGAAAATTGTTTTCGAATATATGGGATGAGACAGAACAGTGGGGCTGAAATGTTGTTGTTCAAAATCAAATCAAACAAAGTTTTATTCAAAATTAACAGAGTTAGATACTTATAAACTAATCATATTGTCGCGAGTAATCGTGATGACAGTTCTTTTAACTTTTTCTTAATGC
>MU186809.1:57618-73968 GCA_016904865.1 Pissodes strobi
TTCTATAGGGTAGCACAAAAACGTTCGGATGGTTGTTAGTCGTGACAATATTCTGAAGTTTTCTAAACCTGGCGTTGCTTTTCAACTAGCAAGAAAAGACACTCGCAAGTATTACGGATATGAATTAAAGAAGCTGAACATAATAGCATAAAAATGTAAATTTTTTGACACATAGTCAACGGTAATTAATTAGAAAATTCACTAAATTTTGAAATTTTATAAGAATTGCTTATTTTTGAAGTAAGAAAAGTAGGAACAAAAAGTTGAAAAATTTTGATGCTTCTAGGTTCAACTAATTTTGCACAATTTTGCACACCTATTTTCAAATTTTTTGCTTTTCAGGGGAAACTTGTGAAGTGTTAAAAATTTGCATTTTTTCCCAGTTTGTTATAAAATTTAAAAATTTATATGCTACTTTATTCAGCTAATTCCAATTTTGCACACATATTTTCAAATTTTGCACACTCTTCTGTGGAGAGTTATGAGGTATTACAAATTTGTATCCCCCCCCCCCCTCCCGTTTGTCAAAAAGGAAAAAAAATTGCTGCTAAATTCAACTAATTTTGCACACTTTTCTGGGAAAAATTACGAGGTGTTAAAAATTTGCATTTTCCTCCCCGTTTGTCAAAAAATTTACATTTTTTATGCTATTATGTTCAGCTAATTTTGCATAAAGTTGGACACCTATTTATAAATTTGCGACACTTTTCTGGGAAAAGTTATGAGGTGCTAAAAATTATTTGAACCTAGCAGCATTAAAAGTTGCAATTTCATGATAATGCATTGTGCAAAATTAGTTGAACATAGTAGCATAGAAATTTTTCAATTTTATGACAAACTGGGAAAAAATGCAAATGTTTAACACCTCAGAACTTTCCCTAGAAAAGTGTGCAAAATTTGAAAATAAGTGTCCAAATAATTGTGCAAAATTAGTTGAACCAATCAGTATCAAAATGTTTCAACTTTTTGACAAACGGGAGGGAAAATGCAAAACTCTTAAATAATTAATTTTTGTTCGAAGATTTCGTATTGTTAATCATAAAAAAAGACTGGCAAATTTTTAGAGCTAAAAAATTGAAACCTTGAGAACCAATGAAAATAATGATTCACACACATGGCGTTTGGCGTTACAGTAATAATCGGTTAAACCACTTAATTACTGGCGACACGTGTTTGTGCGTAATTACAAGGAAACTAGTTCACGATTAGAGAATTAGATCTCGCCCGACCTAAAAAAAAATAATAATATGCTAATATCGCCAGCCTTCAAGTTAAATTAATGTTCATTTAAGGATCAAATGGCGTTTAAGTTTTATAATTACGAGAACAGAAACGACATTTTTTGGGAAAATATTAATTATTGCCGTCAGCTCCTCTCGCTTGCTTGTAAGGCTTAAAAGTTAATTAGAATAGTTTCATCGACACCTAAGTATATTAAAAATCGAGCGTGAAATGAATAATTTTTATTCTTAAAACCCGTTTAGTAAAATCTCCGGTTACTACTGCAAGAAATAGGTTTTTTGGTTTAAATAAATATGTAAAATATAAAGGTGAGCAATGAAACTACTACAAACTACATTCGCATCGATATTTGCATTGTTCCATACAGGGGGCGGATTGGCAATGTACGAAAACCTTGACCCCCTATAGGCCATGATTCATTCCCCTCTTAGCGTAGGACATTATTTCTTATGTTGTACATACGAATGGCTAAGGAGTTCTTCAAAAATTGAGTCCAAAGCTCTGCCGCACCTAATTAGTAATCCTGCCCTGTTATCTACCTTAAAGACACTAACTCCGGTTAAAGATAGCAAAACAAGATCCACCGCTCACATTAGGTACGCGCAGATTATAATCAAATTTTGTACACCAAATGTTGCCACGTCTTTACTGTTTTTACAAATTATATCAGATCTATTACTTAAATTGATGAAACAAGACTTTGTTTACCGGAGATATAGAGGGTAAACCCCCTATTTACAGAAATATAAGACGTGACGCTTTACTCAATTTTTTTACAAAGCACGGGCACGCCCTTATAGAAGAGAATAAACCACATGATGTATTCCACGTTCATATGAGATCTAAGTACAAATACTATACATTCATCGAGCGTGGGTCAGTTAGGGTTATGTACCGTTGTGAATGTTATTAAATACGGTATTGCGATTTTCTCCTTTTACTGGTCGATTTGTGTTGTCGATACTCTCGCTACCTTACGTCTCGCGACCTTACTTCCGGGGTGTCTACCTGCTCGACAGGTATATCCGTTTCATCAGTGGATCAAGTAAAAAGGTTATTCTCAAATCCCTTCAATCTCAAAGCTTCTCGACAGAAATTAGCGAGTTAAATTCTGAAAAATCAGAAATGACAAACAAACAAATTTCTAGGTTAAATCCATTTCTCGATCAAGATAATTTAGTTAGAATGGGAGGCAAATTAGCTCACGCATCAATCCCTTATCAACAAAAATTTCCAATCTTGTTGTCTTCAAGAAATCACCTAGTTAAGCTCATACTGCTAAGAGAACATATAAGATTAGGGCATGCCGGTCCTCAATCGGTGTTGTCAAATATTCGTCTGAAATATTGGCCTCTCAACGGATTAAAATTAATTAAAAAAAATTCAATCAATTGTGTTATATGTGACAAATTTAAGGCAAAATCATGTCGGCAGATAATGTCAGATCTCCCTGAAGATAGAGTGGTTCCCTCTGGTCCCTTTTCAGAAGCAGGAGTCGATTTCGGCGGACCCTCCTTCGTGAAATCCTCAAACCTGCGAAGTTCGAAAGTTGAAAATACGTATATAGCAGTATTTGTGTGTATAGTAACAAAGGCTGTGCATTTGGAACTAGTATCAAGTCTTTCTACCCCAGCATTTTTGGCATGTCTTAAGCGTTTCATATCTAGACGCGGATGTCCCTCGAAAATATTTAGTGACAATGGCTCCAACTTTTTGGGAGCCAATAATCAAATCAAGGAACTTTATGACTTGTTAGCCTCCGAAAAGGCTAACTGGCTTTTTATCGGTCAATGAAATACAATGGCATTTCATTCCCCCTCATTCTCCTCACTGGGGCGGTCTGTGGGAAGCAGCCGTCAAAAGCACTAAGTATCACTTGAAACGCTTAGTTGGTGAACAATGTTTCACGTTTGATGAATTTTCAACCATCCTCACGCAAGTTGAAGCAATACTAAATGTTCAAAAACCATTTGAACAAGCTTTCAAATCTAACGATTTAATTTTTTACAATTTTAACATTCCACGCCACTGTCCTCGCATTTCAAAGAAATTAAAATCCATGGCAATACTACTAACGCCATCTCTTCTTTACAAAGTTTATCCACTGCATCAGGCAGTCTAGAAAGCTAAAAGTAAGCGGCCTCGAAAGGCATCTGACCAATCACAGCGCTTTCTACAAATCGCCGCTGTATCCCGGCGATATTACTAGCGCCATCTGTTATAACAACGTTTACTCATCTGCACCGGCACCCCGCCAAAGAAGCAGTCCTGCATCCAGCCGCATAATTCGTGCAAACCAATCACCTCAATGTGTTTCAAACCCCAAGGCCATATCAGCTACACTATGCAGGAATGCATTCGGACATTCGGCCAATAACGGCAAGACTGAGGCAATCAAGTTAGTGCCTCTAAATTTCCGATCTTTAATAATCAAATTTATAATTCCTAGTCAGCGTATTTCGACCAGATCTGTGTTAAGATGCATAAGTTTATGCTAGACAATCGCTGACATTAAGTTTCATGTAACTTCTCTGTAGTTACATCATTTGCCCTTTTTTAAGTTCCGCATCAATGCATCTTCTCCCGCCAGAAAGGGAGGAGTCAACGCCTTCTCGCTAATCTAGTTCTCACGTTCTTCCAGAATTAAGTCGAGTCTTGAATCCCAACCTAATTGCACGCGCTAAGGGCGCTTTTCCGCCAACTTGGCGCAAGCCGCCATCCGGGCAGTTTTCACATTTTGAGACCCACTAATCTCTATAAATCTCTACTCAAGTGACATTGTGGTATCCAGCCATAGTCATCGTCGTCTAAAGCCTACAAGTAATGTATTTATCGGCACCCTGTCTGCCATTATCATCAATCTCAGTATGATGCTGTACCATCGCTGTACTGGCGTCCCCATTGGTCTTGTCCAAGGGAGTTCTACAATCGAGTCTTGTCTCGAACCACAAGTAATCGAGTCTTGTCTCGAAACCCAAGTAAGTAAACACACACGTTTACATTCACATTCTCTCAAACGCGGTACCATCGCTGTACTAGCGTTCCCATGGGTACTCAATATTAATCGAGTCTCGTCTCGAATCTCAAATAAGTAAACTCACACGTTTACAATCACATTCTCTCAAACGCGGTACCATCGCTGTGCAAGCGTTCCCCGTGGTCTTGTCCATGGGTGTTCACAATCTCCATGCTTTATCAAAGATAACACTGGTTTGTTATACTCTGGCCTTATTCTCATATAAGGATTACTCGGCACTTGTCTGCCAAAATATTCAAGATCTCACAAATGCTATTTCCTACACGGATTTCAGCTCACCTATGCCACCTGCATAGCGTGTTTTACAATCATTTATATGTGTACCAAAAAACCGCACTCACAAAGGCATCCCTGTCATGCTATTATGTAATAACTGCATACCATATCAAACTACTACATTCAAGTCATTCTTATTTGCAAGAAATTGAACCACATTGTACATAGAAGCTACAACAGAGACTTAGTAAGTGATTAAAGTGACTTTCCCTGTGCTGGAAGATAAATTGCTGAACGATTGAACGTTGCTCGTCAACTGGTGAACATAGTGTACATATTAGCTTATAGGTGGGTATTAAGGTAATATTTATCCTGTTATTATTGCTTATATATTACTGTATCTCATCTCAAGGTTATCTCAGCTAACCGAGCTCATACGTAGCTGTTCCGCAGAAACTTTAATGAACATTTAAGTGTATATAGCTGCAAGAGAGCGTTTATAATCATTTACTTGTTTAGTATTACAACTGTTTATGAAATGATTTAGTTTTTAAGAGTATTATTCTTGTCATATTCTCCAAGGTCGATACTTTGCCTCGGCTGATATTGTTGATATCGTAGCACTGACTACGTACATTGATTTAATGTTTATATTTTGTTTATTTATGAGCTTTCAGCTGTTTTCAAGTAAAATAACTTATTAAATTATTCATATAATGCTAAAGGTCTTTGTTTTATTTACAAGGTCACTTTAGAACTAGCCCCTATGGTAAATTATAGTGCCTACGAGCACATCTCTGTTTGTTTAGAAAATCGACCAAGATCGAATCTGAAACACTAAATTCGCGACCACTTCATCATATTTCTTCAGATTTAAATTGCTTGACTCCTGGTCACTTTCTAATAGGAACTTCAATCACCTCTTACCCTGAAGTTGATGTTTCCGAGATACCCATAAATCACTTGCATCGTTGGTAAAGAATAACCCAAATTCAACAACAATTTTGGTCATAATGGACCAAGGAATACCTCAATCAACTTCAACATAGACCGAAATGTATATCACAGCAACCCAATATTAATGTAAATGACCTTGTTCTGTTAAAAGATGATGATACCAGACCCTTAGAGTGTCCTTTGGCCAGATCATTAGAAGTTATTCCAGGCAAGGATGGTAACATTAGGCTTGCAAAAGTCAAGGCTAATAAAGGTATCTTTACGAGAAATATAACCAAGTTATGTCCTCTTCCGAAGTTTAACAACTAAGTGAACTGTTGTTCCTCCTTCCAACTATCAGCCATTATCTTTCTTTTTATCTCATGCGCCTCAGAAAGGTATTCACCATTGGTGAGTGTTTTTTTATACCTTCTGCGTGCATTTTACACTTTCTGCGTGTATTTTATACTTTCTGCGTGTATTCACGCATGCCCAGGTTGATGTTGTGTTTTGACAAGCAGAACTGTCAAAAGGGGGGAGTATGTTCAAAACCATATTAATATTCCACGCCACTGTGTATCTATCGCATTTCAACAATGCCGCGTAAAAACTCTCGGCGACACTCTTAGCGCCATCTCTTGTTACAACGTTCATCCACTGCATTAGTTCGTCTAGATAGCTAAAAGCAAAACGGCCTCGAAAAGCATCCGACCAATCACAGCGCTTCCTACCACTTCACCCAACCTAAAATTCCTAACTATAATTCTAGAGGTCCCTAAAATTCCGATCTTTAATAATCGAATTTTATAAAAACTAGCCAGCAGATTTCGACCAGGTTTATGTTAAAATTCATAATGTTAATTTGGACAACCGGTGATGTTAAATTTTGTACAACTTCTCTATATTTACGTTATTTGCCCTTTACGGAAGTAATATGACAGTAGTGGGGGTGGGTAACGCGCCAAAGGACAAGGAAGACGACGCTTATTCCCGTTCTGTTTGAAGCACCACTTGACAGAGCTGGTATATATTTTTTTCGAATAACTCTTCTCGCCTGACCACTCAAGTCGAGCAGGCCGTTTTCCGTATCGAAATTTATCATTGCTATTTTTGACTCAGGTCTAACTACTGCCTGATTGTGTCGTTGCAGTATTAAGCAAATTAGGTAGGATCTATATTTTCTAAAATTATCGGCCATATCGTCTATAAACATTGTGTGGGGAACTAGTGTGATGACGACTTTCATAAAGGTTCCTTCTGTGGGACCGAATTCCTTCTATGGGATAGAATTCCTTCTGTGAGATAGAATTACATGTTGACAGCCGTAGCGAGGTCTTTTTTTGTCATGACGTAACCACATGGCGGGAAGCGCCGCGCCAGTGTCGACGAGAATCGAGTAAAATCGTTTTTCATTTATTTAAGTGGCTTACTTGCCGTAGATGTCTTACCGTTATATGTCCTTTTGATTAATAATTTTGTAGCTAGGCGACTGTAGGTAGTTGACCTTAATTAGCGTATATACCTAGCTTACCGGTATATATAATTTTAATTAATGAATATATAATCAAATGACTGTGGGTAATTTGCCTTAATTATCGCATGTTTTTTACCGTGATATAACATTTTAATTAATGAACAAATAATCAAATGACTGTCGGTCATTTGCCTTAATTACCGAATATATATTATCGCTATATATCATTTTATTCAATAAATTTATAATTAAACAACTGTAGGCCGTTTGATGTCTATCGTTTATATTCTCGTTTCATTTATTGATCTAGCTAGCTACCTTGCTTATCGAGCTTACCTTTACAAAAGGTACTTAATTTCATCTTTAGTTAGTTAGAGTCATTTGGCTAGTATTCGAGTGTGTGTGATTGAGTTAATTTTTACTGTATTTGGCTGTAAAACTCATGGCAGTAATTTATTTCACATAACTGAAATTTACTAATTTAATTTGTCGCTTTGATTTCGGAATCGACTTGAGCTCAATTCGTTTACCTATAGATGCTGCCTTGACGATGTTGGTGGCGTGATTACGCCAAGGCATGTGGTTTTCTACGTTGATGCCCAGCAAGCTTATATATAAGGCCAGAGTCAGAGTTTATCCTGTCATTGATAAGTCATGCCCTGCGGTGTTTGCTTTTTTTGAGAAGACAGCTGCTTGAGTCTTTTATGCGTTAAACTGGACATTATTTTCCTCACCCCATTCCACGAGGGCTTTCATATTTTCATTCATGGAAGCAATCTGATTTTCTGGCTCGTTTTGAAAACAGTAAAATGTTATGCCCTAATTGGAAAATTTGTCGAATAAAACCATTTGGCGGCATATTTGATGGCATCGAAACACAAACACATTCCTTATTCACCATATATTTGTTTATACTAAACACGAATTAACTTTTACCATATTTTAATACCCATTTTCTTCTTTTCAGGTAATTGCTTCATACAAGTTCTAGTGATCTCAGTAATGGTAAGATAGTGCTAAATTTCTAGGAGGAACTCAGGTTCTTATATGTTAAGAAACTTCAAAACAATAGTTTCGACCATTCGTTTTTCTTTTTCAGAAAAAAAGAGGCAATATTTTTATACTATCAGAAAAATTATGACTAAAATTGGTATTTTCATTATTCAGTTGTAGATGTTCATATTAAATTCAAATAAAATACAAAAAAAATTAAAACGAAGCCTTCAAGAAAGTACCCACTTACTTATCATCATAACCACAACTATTGTCTTCAGGATCGATGTCTGCTGGAGTAGTATTAGGGAATCAAATAAAGTAAATTTTTTTTCCAACTTAATACAATGTCTGCAAGTCATTAATTTTTGCAGGATTAATCTAAGTACATCAGCATACAGAGGTAAATGTGTCAGCTCGTTAAATATCACTGTTTTACTTCAAATAATGGATTACCGCCAAGGTCCATTATAGCTATCTCTTATTTCAGGAAGGTTATGCTTTTTTTCAAGTGAAATCTTTTATTGGCGCTTTCAGCACACTTTTCCTGGGCAGCGAACGCAGCTGAAGAATGTCGTGTTCAAGTCAACTGCAAGACTTGTCTCAATATGTTGTAAAAGACTGTAGCTTCCAGGTATTATTACATACTTATGGTTTGAATATGTGTACAACTAGTACTTTTTACTTTTTGTACAAATCTTATATTAGGCAGACTTTACTGCTAATGTTCAGACAAGCAATGTTGTTGATAAACAGCAGAAACATACTAGGGCCTAGTATTGAACATTGGGGTACTCCACAATCTATTGGTTTGCTAGAAGACATCGACGTATCAACCCCCACAAGCTGACTTCTGTTGTTAAGATACTACTTAAACCATTCGAGAGGCACTCCTCTGAATACGTGGTACTGCAATTTGTTAATTAAGATATTATGATTTACACAATCGAAAGCTTTAGAGAAATCACAGTAAATTGATGGCTGTTCAAGTTGGAGTATACATAATTAAAGAGGGAAAACATAGCATCATTTGTGCATTTGCTACTTAAAAATCCAAATTGATTGGTAGTAAGTATTTTATATTTAGAGAGAAGAGATAGGAGCCTTTTTTAAACCATTCTTTCAATGATCTTTGATAATGTGGGAAGGAGTGCAATTGGGCGATAGTTCGAAGCTTGGTCTTTATGCAAAGGAATAATTATTGCCGTCTCAAGGCAGTTTGGAAAAACCCCCTTTTGGAATGACTTGTAAATTAAAGTAGTAAGATGGTTTAATGTGCATTCCGGCTGGTTTGAGCACATTTTTCGAATAAGCCCATCAGTCTCAGATGAGGATTTGTTTTTAATGTCTCTAATTGTATTGTGAAGCTTAGCAAATGCTACAGGCGTAAAGAAGAAACTATGTAAATTCACATTAGCATTAGAGAGATACGAAAGTGGATCATGAGAAGGAGTTATCTATCTATCTATTTAGCCTTCTTTGGTCCATCTTTGGACATAGGCCTCCCCCAGTCTTTTTCACTCTTCCCTGTTTGTCGCCATGTTCATCCATCTAGATCCCGAGTGCTTCTTCACGTCATCCGCCCATCTTATTTGAGATCTTCCTCTACTTCTTTTATTTTCCCAGGGTCTCCAGTTTAGAATACATTTGTTCCATCGTTCGTCTTTTGGCCTGATATTGTGACCGGCGAATTTCAATTTTAATTTTGCTATCTCTTTTCTAACATCTCTTACTTTCGTTTTATTTCTTATCCACTCGTTTCTCTTTCTATCTATCAGTTTTACATGTAATATTTGTCTTTCCCTTGATCTTTGTGCTTTTGCTACTTTATCCATGTTTTTCTGTGTAAGTGTCCATGTTTGGGATCCATAGGTGAGGACAGGGAGTACACATTGATTATATACATTGGTTTTGAGGTATTGTGGATATTTTTTATTTTTTAGGATGTAGCTGAATTTGTAGTATTGTAGTTCTGAGTTTACGTTTTTTATTTTATTTTGGAGTTGTTTTATGATTTCTTCCGGTGCGTGGTTCTCTTTTGGTTTGGTATAGTTCTGTATAAAATAGTTGTGTGATATTTATGATATCCGCTTTAATATTGGTTTCTACGCCGTTCATGTCTTTTATTTTATTTATCTCATATCTACCAAATGTTGGTCTTAAGCATTTCATATTCCTGTTGTTTTCTATAGCTCTTTCTATTTTTATTTCTTGGTTTTTTCTTTTGTTTCCTTTTATCATTTTCCTTATAGTCTTATTCATTTCTACGTATTCTATCGATTTCCTTTTCCCTTCTTTGCTCATGTTCCGCCTTTCTTCCATAAGTTTCTTTGTCTTTGCTGTGATGCAATTTTCCTTCTTTTTTTCCTTTTGTCCGATTTCTTTTCCTACTTTAATCATGGTTTTTGTTAGGGTATCGTTTATTTCATCTATATTTCCATTATCGCTGTTCAGGTTTTATGTTAGTTGTTCTTTTAAGTTGCTCGTTGTTTCCATTAAGTTTTCTTTTCATTTCAAAGTTGCTATCAATACATATCTTTGTTCTGACCATCCTATGATCGTTGCCTGTGGTGAATCTGTTCAGGACTGCTACATCCTTAATGATATATTTTTCAGCACTTAATATGTAATCGATTTAATTTTTCGTTGTTCCATTAGGGTTGAGCCATGTCCACTTTCGTTGCAGTTTCTTTTTATAAAACGAGTTCATTGCGTATAGGTGTTTTTCTCATTAAGGTAGTGCCCCTATCATTTCTTTCGTCGTACCCAAAGTCCCCTATCCTAGTCTCTTCTTTGTTCAGTTTCCTGCCTAATTTGGCATTGAAATCTCCAATTACTAGCGTAAGCCGAGTTTTGTGTTCTTCCATAGCCTTTCAGATATCTTCATAGAATATTTCGATGTTCTCGTCATCGTAGGTTGAAGTACACTTAAATAATTCAAGTGATGTTCTTCTCATTTTAAATATGGGATAGGCAACACGATCTGAGACTCCCTTAAGAGTTAGGACGTGTTTACTTATGGCTTTGTTTATGATGAATCCTACTCCAAAGTTACTCTTATCTTCGTTGCCTTTATACTATAGTAGGTTACCGGAGTTCAATTTTCTGTTTTTCTTCGAGTTTCTGACAAGTCTATAATGTCGCACTTTATTTTTGTCAGCTCTTCCTCCAGTTCATTTATCTTTTCGTCAGTGTTCATTGATCTAATATTGTATGTTCCTATTGTTAGGTTGATCACTTTTTGTGATTTTGGTTGTGTTAGTCGTCATTGTGATTTTTTGAGGTTTGCTATCGAGATCGAGTTTTTAGCTCCCCCAGATTCCGTGAGGCAGACCCTAGAGGAGTGGGATTCGGGACTTTTCCCGGGGGGATCATTTCCTTTTGTTTTAAAATTCGCCATGATAAGTACAGGGGGGGGGGGGGGTAATGGCAGGTAAAACAACACGCTGTCCAGGCGGGTTGGTGAGTTTCAATTCAGCCGCCCATTCTGAGGCAGACGCTGCAGTGCTAGTTTTGATCCGCCCCGGGTAGGCGCCCGATGGACCACTAGCAACCCCGCACGGGAGGAAGAGTAATGATGGTAATGAACTGCGTGCTAAATCGGGGCGCAAGAACGAAAATACCCACATTGATCCCAACACACTAAACACCTTTTATTGCACTATAAAAGCTGAGAGCTTGACTCAGAAACTGCCTCCATCGGATGACCCTCTCTCTTACCTGATAAATGTGTCTGTGCCACAATCATTCGGTTTTGTCCCCACTCATGCTGCAGAAGTTAGAGATACTCTTCTGGGAATTAAGAACAAGAAATCCTGCGGAGAGGATGGAATCTCGTCTGGGGTGCTTTTGAGGTCTTAGGCCTTAGTATGGGTAATCAATGACTCCTGGTCCAGAGAAGTGTTTCCTGCTTGTTTGAGGTCTGCGATAGTTATATCATTGCATAAGGGTGGAGTCTTGGAAGAACCATCAAACTATCGCCCAATTGCCCTTTTAGCCACCCTGGCAAAGACCATTGAAAAAATTGTAA
Source organism: Pissodes strobi (assembly GCA_016904865.1). NCBI lineage: Eukaryota > Metazoa > Arthropoda > Insecta > Coleoptera > Curculionidae > Pissodes > Pissodes strobi. The sequence continues at coordinate 69,547 of MU186809.1, forward strand.
AGGTAAAAATATGGAATAACCGTAGGTCACGTGCCCTACTTTCTTCTGATCAATTTGGATTCCAGAGCTCAAAAGAAACCCGCACGATGCCATCTTCATATTTCTGGAGAGAGTATATACCTATATGAATCAGGGACAGGCAGTGGCTGCAGTGTTTTGTGACATTTCCAAGGCGTTTGCCTGCGTAGACCATCGGACTACTGCTCATGAAGCTTGAAAAATGTGGATTTAGGGGCCCTAGTCTGGCTTGGTTCCGATCGTACCTTGGAGGTCGCAGTCAGTCAGTGGTTACATGTGACCAGAGGTTGTCATCTTTGAGTGTTTCCAGCGGCGTTCCACAGGGATCAGTTTTGGGACCCCTTCTATTTCTGATCTATGTCAATGATCTGGTTCAAATTAACATTTCGGGAGAATTTACGCTTTTCGCTGATGATACCTCTGTCGTGTGGCATAACGATAATCCCGAACAACTGGAAGAGAATGCGGACCTTCTTGCAATCAAAAGGAGGTGCGACTCAAATCATCTTCCATTCAACGCCGGAAAGACAAACGTGATGGGATTCAGGTGCGACATGCGGGGGTTGCAGCTTCAAAGTGATCTACTAAGTGTGGAGGGAGTGACAAAATTCTTGGGACTGTCCATTGATGGCGATCTTCGTTTTGAGGAGCACATTATGCTATTGAGTGGAAGGCTGCTTTGCTATGAGCTCAATCAGGGAAGAACTTGGACAGGCAACAGCTCGAACAGTGAACTTTGGATTATTTGAATCACATCTCAGATATGGAACCCCTTTCTGGGGTCAAAGCAGCTGATATCTGCTGAATGTACTATTCGTTCTTCAAAAAAGGCCATTCGTCTCATAAAGTCGTTGTTAGTAGACATTATCATAGTACCTCCATGAGATAAATTACTTCTATTAAATCTAGTTACTGTGGTATAATTTTTGACAAACACAGGCTCATCAACAATTAACCAATGTTCTGGAAAATTAAGCTCTTCTAATAAAATAAATAATTCATCTGTTTGGTGTCTTAAGGTCTGAATATTAATAAGAAAAACATTAAACTTGCCATCATCCATTTTTTCAGAGTGTGCTTGATCCTCTGTTCGCGACAATCTACCTAAAAATTCCCCCTTCTAACCGGAGAGCCAGTAGTAAAATAATTGCTATGACTTTCCCTAACCTTCTGAATGTGTTGAAGTCTCTCCGATGAAAAGAAAGACCTGAAGGCAGAGAGATCCGTTTCAAACTCAGCCGAACCAATACCGTAGGCGTCGTGAAAGCGATAACACAACTTACGCAAGGAGTCCACGTCACTAGGAAAATCCCTCCGAAGCTAGAGCTAATTTGATGCTAGTGTTGGGTGTGCCCTTCAAAACACACATGGCATAGCGTGCAAGCTGGTTTGTTATATAAGGAGGTGGGATCTTGGACACTACCACATAATGCCAGTCTCCTTTTATGGGGGATATATGATGTGTGGGAGCAACGACTTTAGAAGAAGTAATGGCCTTAGGAGAGGTAATAACCACTGTGTCATGGTTCTCTGTATGGTCGGTCTGATTCGAAATCGATTTTTTATTGTTGGTGGGTTACTCCTAATAATTGACTTATCTTTGGCAGCCAACTTTTCTATTGCGAGTAGCATTTGATTTACACTTTTGGCATATCGCCCATTTCCTTCAATAACGACTCTTCCTTTGATGAATCATGAATCTGAACTTTAACAGACTCATCAGGATTGTCCATAAAATAGATGACAGATTGAATATATCTTGCTTCATTTCCTTGAACGAGTGAAATAAAGATTCTTGTCTATTATCAGAGAATATGGTATGGAGGCTGTGAATGTCATCTATTTTTGTGTATAAAATTTTCCATTTGGAAACGGTTCAGTTTCATTTACTACTCAGAACAAAGTGTGCTGAATACGCCAAAAAAATTTTTCATTTCATACCATTGAAATGTAAATATTAGAACAAATATTCCCCATCCAAGAACTTGCGAATGTGAGACTAATAAAAATGTATACACTATCTGTGAGACCATTCCAATTAAACTATTAATTGAATTAAAATATTGTCCTACACAATATGTGGCTAACTGGCGATGGCGCCTGACTTGTAGCCTTTTGGGTCAAGAGGCCCTAAAAGGGTCGTTTATACCCTTATTGTGAAACTGACAAATTCTCGCGTTGACAAGTGGGTGATAAAAGATTTAAATAGTCTCTTTCTGTAAAAAGAATATGATCCAATGGAATTTTACGAGACACTCGAATATTTAGAAATCAATCAATGTTTCATTTATCATTTAAAGAAAAATCAATGATTATCGGCATTAGTCGATGAAATATTCTGTTGCCAACGTTGGAACAATGTAGAAATTTATATATAATATACGAAACACGTGTGAAAGAAGCCAATACTAATGTCGTGAATCGACAGAAATTAAAACGAAAATAGTCCGTCTCATTTCAGTGCACCCACGCGCCTTAAACCAAACAAAATCTTAGATTAACGGTTTTTAATATTTATCTTTCGGTACGACCGTACCTTCCTTAAGATCTGGTACCACGTAGGTTGGGCACAACCAGCCGGTATTGTTATTCCTCGACCTACGCACGATCGAAGCCATTTCTAGACTGGGTACAGTCGGTTCATACAAATTCAAACACTTTTGGAATATAATGTTAGGGAGTTGAAATCATTATTAGCAAGCTGCAATTTAAATTTTAATTATTGTAATTTTCAATGCCAATGCCATTTATTACGTAAGCAATGGTACCACGTACAAGATTATTGCATTGTAGTAACTTGATGTCGTCAGTTGGTACCACGAGCAACATTTTTACAGTTTTTGGAAAGTTGGCAATTGGCAATTTTGTCAGTTGGCACGACGTGCAACTTTTTTCTGGGTTAATTTGGATTATTAATCAGAACTTATGATTTGAGGCGATAAATGTTGTGCACTTGTAGAAATAGGATAATGTGTTATACGTGTAGAAAGTGTCTTTCCCACTAGAATTATTGCAATACATTTAATGTTAGCATTTCTAAACATTTGTTGCAAAATTCATTATTATTTTACGCCACTAGTGCTACAAGGTCTTACTTTATATATCGTCACCGTCATATGAAAAGTGCTAACGTTCTTGGCTTAAGTCCACTTTTTTCAAAAATCGAGCTTACGTTGATAGATGAAGCCGCTATACTCGAGAATGAAACGTGCGCAAGGCCAATGGTCTCTAGATAGTATGAATATCAGGTCCGTGAAGTTAGCCACCAAAGTATGGTTTTTTCCTTGAAAATTTCAGGATGGTTAGTGCATCGTTAGTGCTTTTTAGTGCTTCAAGAAGTTTCGTTAGTGCTTTATTGGTTTACGAGATATTCAAGATTTTAAACTCAAGGTCAGCCCCCAAATTTAGTTTCATTCTTTAGTGCTTAGTTAGTGCTTTTTAGTGCTTCAAAAAGTTTCGTTAGTGCTTTTATAGTTTACGAGTTATTCAAGATTTTATATTCAAGGTCAGCCCCCAAAGTGTTTAGGATCGGGTCATTCTTAAGTGCCTCGTTTGTGCTTTTTAGTGTTTTTATTGTTTACGAGATATTCAAGATTTTATCTTAAAGTTCAGTCCCCAAAGTGTTTAGGATCAGGTCAAATTTAGTGTCATTCTTTATTGCTTCGTTAGTGCTTCAAAGAGTTTCGTTAGTGCTTCAAAGAGTTTCGTTAGTGCTTCTTTTGTTTTCGAGATATTCAAGATTTTAAATTTCTGCACAATGACGAATACCTATTATTGGTGCAGGTTCTACATGCAAATATGTAATGTGTATCAAAAAAGCACTAACGAAACTTCTTGGAGCACTAAAAAGCACTAAAGATTGACGCCAAATTTGACCCAATCCTAAACACTTTGGGGGCTGACCTTGAAATAAAATAAAATTGAATCTCTCGCACTAACGAAACTCTTTGAACCACTAAATAGCACTAACGAAGCACTAAAGAATAACACTAAATTTGACCTGAACTTAAACACTTTGGGGGCTGGCCTTGAATATAAAATGTTGAATATCTCGTAAACTATAAAAGCACTAACGGAACTCTTTGAAACACTAAAAAGCACCAACGAGGCACTTAAGGATGACACTAAATTTGACCCGATCCTTAACACTTTGGAGGCTGACCTTGAATTTAGAATCTTGAATATCTGGTAAACCAAAAAAGCACTAACGAAACTTCTTGAAGCATTAAAAATCACTAACGAAACACTAAAGAATTACGCCAAATTTGACCCAATCCTAAACACTTTGAGGGCTGACTTTGAAATAAAATAAAATTGAATATCTCGAAAACAACAGAAGCACTAAGGAAACCCTTTGAAGCACTAAAAAGCACTAACGAAGCACTAAAGAATGACACTAAATTT
>MU186809.1:73978-89911 GCA_016904865.1 Pissodes strobi
AGCACTAACGAAGCACTAAAGAATGACACTAAATTTGACCCGATCCTTAACACTTTGCGGGCTGACCTTGAATTTAAAATCTTGAATATCTCGTAAAGCAAAAAAGCACTAACGTAACTTCTTGATGCACTAAAAAGCACTAAAGAATTGCACCAAATTTGACCCAATCCTAAACACTTTGGGGGGATGACCTTGAAATAAAATAAAATTGAATATCTCGAAAACAAAAGAAGCACTAACGAAACTTTTTGAAGCACTAAAAAGCACTAACGAAGCACTAATCATCCTGAAATTTTCAAGAACAAAATACATACTTTGGGGGCTAACTTCACGGACCTATGAATATCACGTGCGTATGTTAACGGTTATTAAGTACAGAAATGTATAATAATATATGCATTTGGTTTGGTGTTAATCTATTGTTAGTTTTAAAGTCCTATACATTTTACCAGGAGTTAGGCATTTTTCATACTTAAAAATAGTATGTATTGTGTTTCGGAAATATCTAGGGCATATTTTTACATTTTACAATAATGGAAATTACTCTTTAAAATTTGGACTTTTATACGCAAAATACATTATGTAGACGAAAATACATACCGCTAGACGACTGTAGGTAGTTTGCCTTAATTACCGTATATAACTTACCGGTATATATAACTTTATTTAATGAATATCAAATGATTATAGGTTACTTGCTTTAATTATCGTATATTTCTTACGGTGATTATATAGTTATGCGACTGTAGGTAATTTGCCTAAATGACCGTGTATATTTTACAGTGTCATTTTAATTTATATATAATCAAGTGACTGTCGGTTATTTGCCTTAATTACCATCATCACTTTAATTCCTGAATTTATAATTAAACAACTGTAGGCCGTTTGACGTCTATCATTTATATTCTCGTTAATTCTTGTTTCATTTATTTATCTAGCTATCTTGCGTATCGAGCTTACCTTTCTGGAAATGGTAAGAAGGTGGTCTTGAAAGACCACGGCACTTAGGCCCCATTGGACCCCCTGTGTGTCCTACCTAGGTCAACCAATTCATCTAGGGCGATGTTGCTCGAGGATGCTATTCTGAGAAAAGCCACGGATGGCCATCGTTCTCCCAAAATGGGTTCCCTTAGTTCCGAAACAGCGTCGCAAACGCAGAGCAGATGCTCTACTGTTTCGTCCTCCTGTTCACAGCCTCTGCATAGAGGTGCCTTGCATAATTTCATTGTATGGAGGTGTTTCCTTACCTGGCAGTGTCCAATCAGAATCCCCGCCATGAGTCGAAGGGTCTTCCTTGACATATTGGTTTTGCTGCAGCCTCATTAGGGTAGCTTAACAGCTCCCTGGCCAGTCGATAGTTAGTTGTTTCGTCCCATCTTGCCCTAAAGTCTTCATGGCTGACCTTTTTTACCATAGGTAGGTTTGAAGGGCCGGCTCCCATAATGTTTGAACCAGCTGCCTTTCTAGCCAATTTATCCGCTGATTTGTTACCTTCGCACTGTGCATGTCCTTTAACCCAGCACACAGAAATTCTGTTTTTGCGAGCGGCATCTTCCAGTGAATTATGACATTCTAGTACTGACCTGGCTTTAAGTTTATAACTTTTCAAGGTCAGTAGTACTTGCCTACTGTCCGTGTAGATTTTAATAGTCTTGTCCTCAGTATTCCTGCGAACAATTTCTTTTGCGGCTATGGATATTGCAGCAAGTTCAGACTGAACTATACTTGCGTGTCCCTCCATAGAGTATTTAAGTTCAATTCGCAAGCTTCGGGACTAATTTTCACAGCCTGCTCCTTCCTGGGTTTTTGAGCCATCCACGAAAATGTATGTACATCATATAGTTTGTCGAAGACAAACTTGGGAGGTATACTATCTGCACTAGCCTGCAGTAATGGCAGTCCTCCGACAGGCAGTTCTGACTGCCTCTTGCCACAGGTGGTGTCTAGTCTCTCCACGTTCTATGCTGGGTTGCACACCAACGACTTTGAGCCTTAGCAATGCAGTCAGAGCCACCTCCTTTAGATAAATATCTAGGGGGGGCAGGCACAACATTACTTCCATGGCTCTGGTTGGGGTTGTTCTCATAGCTCCCGTTATAGTTAGGCATGCAGTTCTCTGTACCTGTCTGAGCTTAAGCATTGTCGTTTTTTGTTGACTAATGGGCCACCAAACTACGGCTCCATAGACAATCATAGGTCTTATGATGGCAGTATAGATTCACATTACGACCCTGGGTTTCATCGCCCAGGTTTTACCCACGGTCCTGCGGCTCTGTTCTTAAGAGTTATATCTTTAGTGTTCGTTCTAAATGAAGATTCCAGGTTAATTTAGCATCGAAAGTGACCCTAAGGTATTTTACCTCAGATGCAAAATTTAGTTGTGTGTTTACGAGGGTCGGAGGCCGTAGTGGCCGTAGTTTTCTGTTGAAGAGCACCATCTCCGTCTTCCTGGAGTTTACAGACAGGGAGTGCTCCCTAGACCACTCTTCGACTAAGCGAAGGGCGCTGCATTCGATTGCTCAGAACTCCTTCGAACTTCCCATTGAGCAGTATCGTAAGATCATCTGCATACGTATTGGTGTAGAATCCATCTGAGTTGAGGCGATGCAAGAGGCTGTCGAAAACAAGGTTCCATAGCAGTGGCGACGGAACGCCTCCCTGCGGGCAGCCTCTGGCAACGATGCCTCTCCCTACAGTGTCTTCCACCTTTATTTGCACGCATCTCTTTGAGAACATATTGAAAATCCAGCCACTGACAGCAGGAGGGACGTCCCTGTTTGTTAAGGCAGCATTGATTTTTCCAAAGGTGGTTTTATCAATCGCACCCTCAATATCAGTAAATACATCTAAAGTGTCCAGATTGGTGCTGTATTGCTCCCAGTCGGCTTGAGTTCTGATTCTTTTTGCTCTGTTAAAAGATTTTCTCGCTGTCCTCTTGAGTTCTCCCAGCTCTTTGTTCCACCATTTTGTGGCTTCCCCTGGCTGTTGTTGTGATGCCTCAAGAGGGCAAGGTTTTTCAAAAGCTTTAGTTATGGCGGTCTGGCGACTTTCCAGGCCGTCATTGTCTTTAGGCGTATCCCCTCAACCTCCCGTAGGAACTGAGCCCGATCCTTCCTTCGGGGATCACTAAAACGCTTCCTGGGCGCCTTCATTGAGCTAAGCTCAAATGTTAACCAATGATGGTCTGACATGGTGAACTTGTCACAGACATGCCAGATTATGACTGATTGAGGTATGCCTGCCGAGGCAAGTGTTATATCAATTATGGTTTAACTCCTGGAGTTAATAAAGGTTGGTGCAGTACCTCTGTTGAACATGTTGAGGTTGCTACCTGTAATGTAATCATAATGTGATTTACCTCTAGCATTGTTGTCTTCGTTGCCCCAGATCTCATGGTGTGCGTTAGCGTCACAGCCTAAAATGACCTCCCATTTCTGGTTCTGGCAGTGTGCTATCAGGTCCTCCATTTCCCTCGTGGGAGGCAGTGTTGCCGAGTCATGGGAAAGGTACACTGCAGTTAAGACTACAAAGTTAGTTTGGCCGGCCAATACATATTCCATCTTCACGACCGTTAGGTCAGAAGTGGACAAGTAATATAAAGGCTGGGCTTTCATGCTTAGCTTACCTTTAAAAGTGATAATACTTAATTTTATCTGTAGTTAGTTAGAGAATTAATTTTGCTAGTGTCCTAACCTAATAGCTCATTGAATTAATTTTTACTGTATTTGGCTGTAAGGCTCATGGCAGTAATTTAATTCACATAACTGAAATGTACTAATTTGATTTGTCGACTTGAGCTCAATTCGTTTACTTATAGATATTTAACCCCTGTGTATGCATTGAGAATATTTCATTTTTTAGGGTACTTCGTTTAAGAAAATAATTATTTATTAATAATTCTTTCCTTTGAAAGTGCAGTTTTTACTTATTGCAATCAATATAAATACGCAGTTTTTAAATATTTCTTTTATTTTTATCTACTTTTGAATAGGAAGGGAATATTCTTAGATATTCTTTGTAACAAATTTTTCATGTTTTTTTTGTTTTCTATCACTTCTTGTCGTAATAATTATATTAAAATGTCTTTACTTCATTAGTGTATTATTTTATAATTATTATTAAAAAGTATGCTCAATAATTAAAAAAAAAATAAAATCCAGAGGACGAGACGATATAACGAGTGAAATTTGCCGATTGGTTTTACTAAAACCCACTCTTGCTTATAAGTAACAGTTTTAGTAAGAGCTAATACCACCACATTAGAGGAGAGAAAAGCGTAAAGCAAAAAAAATATCTTAATTTAACCCGTTTTCCTTGTCTCCTGTAAAATTTACTCTTTGGGACTGCATACCATTAATCTCACATCTAAGATGATAAAGATAATTGAAATTTTTACCATAAGTAGGTGCCTACCGAAATAATTACCGAAAAGTATATTTTACTAAAACGCTTGAAAAGTATTAAAAATAGAATCTTTTTCAATTTAATTTATTTTCTTAATATCTAATTTTACGCTTGATCGGGTTTTAGTGTAGCTCAACTATTACTGGCTTTGTTAATTAAAAGAAGGGCTTCTTATTACATTTTTATAGTTTTAAAAATCGGGGCTCGAATCGAGGTCATAGCTCTCTTTTGTTCAATTTTTGACACTCTGTTTTTTTTTCTTTTGGTTGGATTTATTTAGGATATTCGATGAAAAGCACGATAAATGTATAATAAATCGATTTCGGAGAATGTGCTGTATTCGCTTACCTCAAGTCATCATCATTATGTATTGTACCAATTTAGACCTATTCATTTATTGATAACAAACCTTCAAGTTCCTTGAAAAACTTCTCACAAAGATAAGAACGGGTAAACCACAATAAATATATATTTTTTTAAAGACAAGTAGTGAACCACATAAATGGATAAAGAAAACCAAGCCTGATGAGAAAATACGAATATCAATATGAAATAATATATTTTGAGTGAGGTGTGGTTTGATAGTGGGTATGGTTGATAATCCTAAATTTTATTCTGTTTTATATAATGATTAAAATTAAAATTGTAATTGCAATAAGAGGGATATATATTCAGTTATCTTTCTCGTAAAGTTAGCACAAGATGGATAATGCAAACAGTTATTAAACAAAACAAAATCAATTGCACTATTTTATGAATACCCAGAATGGATAATGCTACTATTTTTTTGAGTTTTATATTTTCTTGTCGTGCCCATCATCGTTTTGCAGACATATTAATTATTGGTCATTAGAAATACTAATCAAGTAATAAATGCATTTATGGGTTTATTCAAATATTTCAAATAAATTCTTATCTAGTCTAATTTGTGTTTACAACAACTTGTACTCCGTACACTATGCTACACTGTATGTTACTGGTCGATTTGTGTTATCGATACTCTCGCTACGTTACTTCTCGCAACCTTACTTCAGGTGATCCGAGTCGCTCGAAAGATGAATCTGTTTGAAACGCCCTCTGGACAGTTGTGGTATATATGCTTTTTTGGGGGAATTGATGAGGCGTTCTCTCCTGCACGCTTGACGCGTGTAAAATGTAGGTAAGGTGCTAGAACTTACTGTAACCGTAGCGTTGCTTGCAGTAAGTGTGCAGGGGAACACGAAATTACGGCATGCAATTCGAACATAGTAAAATGTGTCAACTGCAAAGGACCCCACCGATCTATCGACGAAGCTTGTCCTGTCTTCGAATACAAGCTAAACATAATTCAGACAGCTTCTAAACCTAAGCAAACCAAACAAGTTTACCGCCCTGCACCGCCTCCCGCGAATCCAGCATGGAGGGATCCAAACGCTACAGGAGTTGCAGACGGCCAAAGTGGCCAAGGCCTAAGCAATGGCCAACGCAGAAGCGACTACAATAGGCAGTTTCCCGCAATCCGAGGCAGCCAACAACCCCAATCAAGCGGAAATCAGGCGTCTGACGCGAACATAAATGTACAAAAGGTTAGTGGTTCTGCTAGCGCCAATAATGTAAATAATAATCCTAATAACACGAATATTTCTAACATTATGTCTGATCTAAACAGTGTTGTTGCGAAAATCAACAGCATGGTAAACTTAGATCAATTATATTTAGCTCTAGAAAGATACTCTAATATGCTTGAAGCATGCAGGGGTGATAAGGCCGAGATAATTCAAGCTTCTCTGCGCTTTTTCACCCATGAGTATGCTAAATTTAAGGTGTAAATGTTGCATATTGCATGCTGGAACTGTAATGGTATTAGACAAAAACTGGGCGAGTTTCGTAACTTTTTGTATACATCCAATTTCCAAGTTGTTTTTCTTGTCGAAACGAAATTGTCTCCCGACTTCGTACTGAAGATACGGGGATATAACATCGAACGATTTGATAGGCCGGAACGGCGCGGGGGAGGCGTGGCCTGCCTCGTACATAGGTCGCTCCAATATAAACGAATACGCAACATTCGAACTGCCATAGAACACGTCTGCATCGAGACGGTGAGCGGCCTTCGTATTTGCGGCGGCTACGCGCCCCCGGGTCACCGCATCACGACATCTGACCTTCTAGCGTTACTTCCGATAAATCGTTCTTCCTTGCTAATAGACGACTTTAACGCTTCCCACGCCGAATGGGGTGGCACGACAAACGGCCGGGGCAGGCTGTTTAAGGAAGTGATCGACAACAACTTGGAAATATCCTATCATAGAACGCCAAATCCTACATTTGTCGGCAATCCCTCGTTCCTGGACATTGCTATTACTCGGGGAACAATAAGGACATCTCAACTGCAAGAGCTGAATGCTCTAAATTCGGATCATCTTCCGATCAAGATCAGCCTATACTGCAGGGTCCCTGTGACAAACGACACCGTCGTTTCGTATAGGGGGGTTGACTGGAGGGTGTTCCGAGAACAGCTAAATGAGATTACTGTTGTCCCCGAACAACTAGCTACCGTCCAGGAGTTAGAAAACGAGGTAGAAACTCTCACGTCAAATATCCAGCGCATCCGCGATGCTTTATGTATTAGGGTGGCCATTCGCCCTAGCACCGAATCCCTTCCTGAACATATCCTTAATCTCATAACCTTTAGAAACCGATTTCGACGAAGATGGCAGAGGAATCGGACACAAATGGGATCCGCTCGCATCAATGCGCTGACCGAGGAGATAAGGATGAAAATACGCGAACATCGCAATCAAACATGGATGAACTATATAAACACCATAAGCAGGGATGATGGCTAGCTCTGGAAGCTTTTCAGGCGAGTCCGCGGAGGCCCAACGCGAATTCCTGAAATAAACCATCGCGGCGTGGAAATCGCCGATGATCAGGGAAAAGCGGAGGCCTTCGCGGACTACCTGGAAGGAGTCTATAGAGCTGCGCCTGACACCCTGCCCGAGCAGGAACGCTGCACCCAAACTGCCAATGCATTCCGACAGTTTAAATATCCTATCCCTCCTTCAGTGCTAGATAAGCTGAGAGTCACTCCGGCGGAAATTCGCAAAGCCCTTTGCCGTCTTCCGAGAAACAAAGCGCCCGGTCCGGACAACATTCCGAATACAGTCCTAAAAAATTTACCTAGAAAAACCATCATCCAGTATATGCATATAGTTAATGCGGTTATCCAGCTGCAACATTTCCCTCAATCCTGGAAGATAGCGTGCATAATACACTTCCCGAAACCGGGGAAAGACCCGTCTCTCCCGGCGTCTTACCGACCAGTCTCACTCCTTAACACCCTCGGTAAGGTGGCTGAAAGGCTAATCTTGCCAAGGGTCAACAAAGAAGTTGCAAAACTTCGCATTCTCCGTCAGGAGCAATTTGGTTTTCGGGGCCGGCATGGCACTGTCATGCTGGCCGCGAAGATCGCATCCGATATTTATGAGGGTTTCAATAGCAGACTAACCACCGCCCTACTGCTATTAGATATAGAAAAAGCGTTCGACAGGGTGTGGCACGATGGGCTGCTGTTCAAACTACTGGCGATTTACAGTATGCCATTGTACTGGACAGCGCTCATCGCGTCATATCTTGCCGGACGCTCCTTCGCTACCCGAATTGGCCACAAAACCTCCGCCAGCAGACTGCTACTTGCAGGAGTGCCGCAGGGTACTGTATTATCGCCGCTATTATTCAATCTTTTTATAGCAGATATCCCGTCACATCCTAATACCCGTAAAGCCCTCTTCGCTGATGATACGGCGATTTATTCCCAACATCCCCAAGCTGAGGTGGCAAAATCACACTTACAGGAGCACATGAGCATCCTCACCCCTTAGTATGAACGCTGGAAAATAACGCTCAACGCTGCCAAAACGGAGCTAATCCGGGTTACCAGGAAGCGTAAGGACATTAATATCACCCCCTTAACTACTGGCAACACCGAAATACTCCCTAAGAGTAGAGTTAAATATCTGGGCATCATATTCGATGACAAGCTCAACTTCAGCAAACATGTTAGTGCCATAGTAGCAAAAACCGCTGGAATTAAAAAGGGACTCAACTCCCTGGTCACTGCTCGATCTTTTCTCAGTCCGGCAAATAAGCTCACCCTATACCGGGCCATTATAAGACCAGCTCTCTTATACGGTGCCCCAATATGGTGTTCTGTCGCTAAAACCCACAGGAAAAAGATACAGGTATTACAGAATAACTACCTAAGGGGCGCGTTTTCCGTCACTGGACTGGATCGAGTCAGGATTGAAGATCTGCATGCGTGGGCAAAGATGGAATACATCGAGGAGTATATCGATGGCCTCGCATGCAGATTCTTCGAGAAACAGGTGGCGGGATCGCCGCTGACAGCGAATTTAGCCAATTCCCGGTACAACTAGGAAAACCCAACCACGTATGGCACCATCTATCGCTCAATTTCGCTATATTACAAGCAACTTATGCCCCCATAATTCATCTTCCCTAATGAACAGTAATTTAAATCTCAACTTTCTAAAATACTCTCATAAACATCCTTTTTAATACTTAATTTTCATTAATCTCATATATCAGGAGAGCCTTTCTGCTACCTGAATGACCTTTCAGGTAACATGTACGTTCTGCTTGCGGCCTAATCAATCACTGGGTTTGGATACGGTGGGCGGGGCCTGTTAAGGGACCTGGTCCGCCTATAAAAGAGCAAACCATACAAACTCAACGCACATGATTTCTAGCCACCGAAGCATCCGTGTCTCCGCAGCTGGTACCGCGCGGCTCGCCCGGCGTACTCTAATTGCCATTAGAGCTTACTTAAACAGAATCACAGTGATGATTCTCTATCGTTTACCTGAGTACACCTTTTGTTTTAAGAATCTATGTTGTATAGTGTAAATGTCCCTTTTACCTTATGACGTCCTGCTCCATGAGAGCATCTAAGCAGAGTTTTTGTTTAGTTTTCCCTGCAGTAATTACGGGTACCAACAACTCTTTCAGCATGCACTCATAACAATAAGCTTTTTGCTAATCCTACTCGCGAGGACTTTGAAGGGGCTTCCCATATAAAGTTCAGTACATCTAGCAGAATCACACCTCCTAGTAGTTAAGTTAGGTTAAGATCAACCCCTTGTGGGCATACAACCCCCATACGGGTGCAGCTAGCTGCTGGCCACTGGCGCTGAAGTAACATCGCCCGGCTAAACAGCAGTTTTTAGAGTAGAAAATTGCATACTTAAGCTAGGGATGTGACTTATTTAATGTAATGTTAAAAAGAGAAATATATGATGATAATGATGATGGAGAGAAGACCTGTTTTCACTATCTGAAATTTCCATTATTATTTTTGACCGTCCGGTCTAATTACCGTCTGCTTTCGTAGTGGAATTATTCAGCAAACATACTGCCCAGTGTAATTTCTGAAATTCTCGGCCCTACTTTCGGATACCGATAAAGATGTTTAACGACTAATGTGGTTACCCTTCCTATGAAAAAGGTTTGTTACATGTCACATGTCATTGTGTTTATATTGAATAGGGAAAATTATTTATAATTTAGGGAACCTTCCCTGACCTTCCGTGGGCCAAATAACCTTTCATGTCTTTCTGATTTAACTATGTTGGGGTTTGGAACCTTCAACAAAATGCACTAAATCGGAATTTTATCCACAATACCGAAACAGAATTATAGTACTCGACGCGCGTTTCGCTAACCATGCTAGCATCATCAGGACATGACTAAAACAGACGGTAATTAGACCGGACGTTCAAAAATAATAATAGAAATTTTAGATATTGAACCTACCTCCTACACGCGTCAAGCGTCATTCCCCCGAAAAAAGCATGTATACCACAACTGTCCAGAGGGCGGCGTTCCAAACGGATTCCTCCGAGCGACTCGGAACACCCGAAGTAAGGTGGCGAGAAGTAAGGTAGCGAGAGTATCGATAACACATGTGTGAGCAGTAAAAGAGAAAAATCGTACTACTGGATTTTGTAACATTTGCAACGCTACAATAAGCGCGCTAAAACTTTAATCATCTCCTGATGATGCTAACATGGTTAGCGAAACGCGCGTCGAGTGCATAAATTCTGTTTCGGTATTGTGGATAAAACTCCGTTTTAGTCCTTCTGTGGGGCAGAATTTTCTCCCTTTGAGCTAACCGTCTGTCAGTGGCATCTAACGAGTTCCCGGTTCCATTAGCCGTATGATGTCATTGCAACAGAAGATTCAGGAATACCATTCAAAATACTAAGACTTATCCTGGTGCAGATGTTTTCACGAACCACTCATTATTGGCCGCTACATTGAAACTGAAACTGAAAAAGTACAAAAAGCGTCAGGCTCAACAGTGTATAGACACCAGAAATCTTTTAGATCCAGCAATAAGAACAGAAGTGCAAGAAGAATTAAACTCAGATTGGGTAGCATTAATCAAACAATTAACGAAGATAATATCGAAAACACGTGGAGACAGATTAAAACATCCATAGTATAAGTTAGTCAAGCTAAGCTGAAGCAACAGAACCAAACACAAAGCTTGGATTGCCGATGACATCCTGAAATTAATGGACCGCCGCGCCGTAGATCATATAAAAATAAAGACCCTGACAGATACAAAGAGGTGTAAAAGGAAATTAGGGCTAAGATTAGACAAGAGTGGTTGACGGGGCAGTGCATTGAAATAGAGCAGTTAGAAGTCAATCACAACTCTTTTAATATGTACAAGAAAATCAAACAGATAACTGGTCAATATAAAAAGAGCAACAACAGCATTCTCATGAACGAGCAACAGCAAATTCTTAGTAGCACAGAAGAACAACTACAGGAATGGAAAAAATATATTCAGAATCTCTTTGTAGATGGTAGGAGTTTTTCGCATAATATTACTCTGAATGACGGGTTAGATATCACTATGGCAGAACTCTTACACGCTATATCAAGTGAAAAAAAACGGAAATGCACCAGGACCAGATGGAACACAAATGGAGGTATTAAAAATATTGGAAGAAGACAGGGCCCTTGCACTATTAAGCTTGCTCTACTGCATATACAAGACCGGAGTAATTCCTAAAGACTTGCGAAAAAAATATTGGCAAGTCCCAATTTGGTTTTAAAAGCGGTTTCGGTACAAGGGAGACGCTGTTTAGCGTCCAGGTTCTAATACAACGATGTCGAGATGAAAACGTCGATGTATATGTTTGCTTCGTAGATTACGAGAAGGCATTCGACACTGTTCAACACGACAAGTTAATAGGTATACTGGACGATATAGGCCTGGACGGACGAGACATTAGGATAATCGCCAACTTGTATTGGAATCAGACAGCTGACATTAGAATTAACGGCCAGCCATCTGAAGAAGTACCTTACCTATTATGAGAGAAGTCCGACAAGGCGGTGTGCTCTCCCCCTTCTGTTTCATTTATATGCAGAAAAAATATTCAGAGAAGCCGTCGAAGACAGAACAGAGGGTATAATTGCCAATGGAATAGTCATCAACAATCTAAGATATGCGGACGACACGGTCTTACTAGCAACAGTTAAAGATGATTTACAGCCGCTCTTAGCAGCGGTTACAGACCATAGCCAACAAATGGGTCTATGATTAAATATAAAGAAGACCAAATGGATAGTTGTCAGCAAAAGCAAAAATATAGCCGACAACTTAATAGACGTCAGCATAAATGGAGAAATAGTGGAGAGAGTTCAAAAATAAATATATCTAAGCTGCTGGGTGAATGAAAAATGGGTACAAACATCTTTCAAGAACATGCAAAAAGTGCTTACCAACGGAGCTCTAAGAATTCCCTTAAGAATACGCCTATAACGTTGCTATGTCTTTAGCATATTGTTCTATGGGATGGAAACATGGACCCTCACTGAAATAATGTGCACGAGGATTGAGGCTTTCGAAATGTGGACTTACCGAAGAATGCTGAGGATATCGTGGATGGACAGGGTGACTAATGATGCGGTTCTACAGCGTATGAATAAACAATGAGAGTTACTTAATGCCATCAAAAGAATAAAGCTGGAGTACTTTGCCCACGTAATGAAAAATCCGAAATCTGAATTGCTCCACATTATTATTCAAGGAAAAATAGAGGGGAAGTGTGGTCCTGGTCGCCGAAGAACATCTTGGCTCAAGAATCTTCGCCAATGGTATGGAGTAAACACCACGACACTCTTTAGGTCGGCTGTGGACAAAGTGAAGATCATGCGATGATCGCCAATATTCTAGGAGGACACGGCACTTGAAGCAGAAGAAGAGGCATTTTGTCGAAGTGATATGACCACATGATGGAAAATTAATTCGCAGGAAACGCCGGTGGATTCCACGTCTCATAATCTACGATAAACAAATAGAATCTATTTTGTTTTAAATTAATGAACTTTTACTATCTCTAATATCGTTCTATATCGCTATTATAGTAAATTATCGATTTGTTTAGTAAATTTACTGTTAAACGGCTGTAGGTCATTTGTTTTCATATTTATATCGTATCTATTATCGGTATTTATCATTTTGATTATGAATTCACTGTTACGACTGTAGGTCCCACAAACTACAGGCCAATATCTCTCCTTCCTGTATTCTCCAAAATAATTGAAAAGTGTATGGCAGCAAGAATAAATTCATTCTTTGAAAAACATAACCTGTTTAGCAGCAAACAGTTTGGTTTTAGGACGGGTCTAGGGACTTCTGTGGGTGTTATGGACTTGGTGAGTTGAATAAATGGTGCTTTTCACAGCTCAGAGTATGCGTCTGCAACCTTTTGTGACCTCAGCAAGGCGTTTGACTGTGTCAGCCATGACATTCTCCTGGGCAAGCTGCAGTACTACAATTTTGATAACAACAGCCTAACACTCCTCAGGAGCTATCTAGAAGGGCGATCTCAGAGTGTTCGGGTGGGGGGTGTGTTGTCTGGGAGCAGAGCTGTTTCAGTTGGAGTTCCACAAGGATCTGTATTGGGACCAGTTCTCTTTATCATATATATCAATGACTTACCAGATATCGATCCAACAGCTGAATACACTTTGTTTGCGGATGACACGACCATTGCCTGCACTGACAGGGACGTTGTGGTTGCTTGGGAGGGTTCACGACTGGTACAGGCAAGAGCTTAGCAATGGTTTATTGCTAATAAACTTTTCTTAAACCAGGATAAGACACAAAAAATGGTATTCTCAACCAGGGACATCCTGGAACCCTATAGGGCAGATCCAGTCAGGTTTTTGGGTGTATATTTGGATAGAGAGCTACGCTGGGATGCTCATGTTACTCACTTATGCAAAATAATAAGTAAAAACTTCTTTATGCTACGGAATCTTGCGGCATGTGTCTCTGAGCATGTTTTGAGGGAGGCATTTTTTGCAACCGTGCAGTCACATATAAGTTTCTCTATTGTTGTTTGGGGACATAGCAGTGGTGCTGCATCGGTGTTTGCTCTGCAGAGGAGAGCTATCAGTGTGGTTTCTTCGCTGGGGTACAGACAGGATTGCCGTAACTCTTTTATTGTTAATAAAGTGCTAACACTACCATCACTTTTTCTTTTTGAAACTCTCCTGTTTGTGAGATCCCATATCGATCAATTTGCCACCAACAGTTCTCAGCATGACCATAATAACCTGACCGTAATAATCTGAATCTTGTGCCAAATTATTGGCGTTAAAAATAGTCCTGGGTTTTTTGGTATCCACTTTTATAATAAACTTTCAACTGAACAAAGAAATTGGATTTTGAAAAAAGATTTAAGGCATTTCTCATCAGTAAGGCTTTTTACACAATTAAAGAATTCTTAGACACACCTGTGATAAACATATAAGTATGTATTTATAGTTTAAATATCTGTTGGCGTATGTAGGTATCTGTTTGTTTTGATGTGTGTTAAATTTTAATCTGCTGCTGTTTTTAAATGTTTATTGTGCTTCCAAATTTTATCCAAGTTTTATCATAATGTTAATAACTAAATTAGCGTAAATATTGTAATCTCTGTTTTGTAAATTGTGTAAGATTTAAATTCTCTATTGTTATTTTATTAGTGTATATTTTTAAGATTCCTATTAGAAAAACTAAATTAATCATTTGAATATTTTGACGTATGTAAATACTCTATTTGTATATTTGACATGAATAAATGAGTTTGAAGTTTGGGTTTAAAGTTTGAAGGTCGTCTACTTTCTTACATCTACCTACTATCAATACTTCTCGTTTTTGTTTAAAAAGCTTGCCGTTCTTGATTATTGAGCTTACCGATCAGGTTATATATTATCGGATATCATATCTATGCCTGTTCCTTACCACATTTTCTTTGGAGATATTTACTTTACTCATTATCACATCCGATATTATATCTAAAAGGGAATTTATTTTGCTAATGTTATGATAATTAATTGATTTATTTTTACCGTAATTATCATCCTCGAGTGAAAAATTAATTTTGTTAATGTTATGATAATTAATTGATTGACTTTTACTGACATTAGATTCATCGCGGTATCCTTTACCTGACTGTAGGTCAGCTCATGTCTATTATCGTTATAGTTTACCTAATTTAGTTATTGAACTTACCATTGAATGGCTTTAAGTCACTCATTATCTTTATCGATTATTTGATTCTGACTTTCCTTATTACCGATATACTATTACCTTAATTAGTAAATATCTCGATAATGCTTTGTGATTATCTGATTCGCTTGTGTATTAACACTTACAGAACAATAAGTTTTTACTGTAATCAGCTGTACGCCTCGTCAATTTGCAACTCTAATTTTTCGCCTTAGTACCGCTATCGAAAAAAAAAATGTTGATGCCACTCGATTCGGCAAATTTTGCACAATTTTGCACACCTATTTTCAAATTTTGCACACTTTTCTGGGGAAAGTTATGAGGTATTAAATATTTACATTTTAACCCCCGTTTGTCAAAAAGTTGAAAACTTTTAATGCTGCTAGTTTCAACTAATTTTGCACAATTTTGCACACTTATGTTCATATTTTGCACACTTTTCTGGGGAAAGTTATGAGGTGTTAAAAATTTGCATTTCCCCCCGTTTGTCAAAATTTTTGAAAGTTTTGATGCTGCTAGGTTCAATTAATTTTGCACAATTTCGCACACCTATATTCAAACTTTGCACACTTTTCTGGGGAAAGTTATGAGGTGGTAAAAAAAAATCATTCCCCCCCCCCTTGGTTGTCAAAATGCTGAAAAATTTTGATGCTGCTAGGTTCAACTAAATTTGCACAAATTTGCACACCTATTTTCAAATTTTGCACACTTTTCTGGGGAAAGTTAATTTGCATTTTCCCCCCCGTTTGCAAAAATTTTGAAAAATTTTGATGCTACTAGGTTCAATTAATTTTGCACAATTTTGCACATCTATTTTCAAATTTTGCACACTTTTCTGGGGATAGCTATGAGGTGTTAATAATTAAATTTGCATTTTCCCCCTCGATTGTCAAAATGTTAAAAAATTTTGATGCTGCTAGGTTCAACTAAATTTGCACAATTTTGCA
>MU186809.1:89921-113449 GCA_016904865.1 Pissodes strobi
TTTTGATGCTGCTAGGTTCAATTAATTTTGCACAATTTCGCACACCTATTTTCAAATTTTGCACCCTTTCCTGGGGAAAGTTATGAGGTGTTAAAAATTTGCATTTCCCCCCCTTTGCCAAAAAGTTTTAAAATTTTGAAGGTGCTAGGTTCAACTATTATTGCACACGAATTTTCAAATTTTGCACACTTTTCTGAGAAAAGTTATGAGGTGTTAAATATTTGTATTTTCACTCCCCGTTTGTCAAAAAGTCGAAAATTTTTGATGCTGCTAAGTTTAAGTAATTTTGCACAATTTCGCACACCTATTTAAAAATTTTTAACACTTTCCTGTGGAAAGTTATGAGATGTTAAAAATTTGCATTTCGCCCCCGTTTGTCAAAATGTGACGCTGCTAAGTTCAACAAATTTTGCACACCTATTTTCAAATTTTGCACACTTTTCAAAGGAAAGTTATGAGGTGTTAAAAATTTACATTTTGCCCCCCGTGTGCAAAATTGTGCAAAATTTGCCGAATCGAGTGGCATCAAAGTTTTATTAAACTTTTTGTCAAACGGGGGGGGGGGGGGGGGGGAATGCACATCTTTAACATCTCATAACTTACCTCAGAAAACTGTGCAAAATTGAAAATAGGTGTGCAAAATTAGTTGAACCTAGCAGCATAACATTTTTTTTACATTTTTGACAAACGGGGGGGAAAATGCTAATTTTTAACACCTCAGAACTTTCTCCAGAAAAGTGTGCAAAATTTGAAAATAGGTGTGCAAAATTAGTTAAACCTAGCAGCATCATTTTTTTCCACATTTTGACAAACGGGGGGAAAATGCTAATTTTTAACACCTCATAACTTTCCTCAGAAAAGTATGCAAAATTTGAAAATAGGTGTATAAAATTGTGCAAAATTAGTTGAACCTAGCAGCATTAAAATATTTCAATTTTTTGACAAACGGGGGGGGGGGGGATGCAAATATTTAATACCTCATAACTTTCCCCAGAAAAGTGTGCAAAATTTGAAGATAGGTGTGCAAAATTGTGCAAAATTTCCCGAATCGAGTGGCATCAACATTTTTCAGGTTTGTAACAGACGGGGGGGAACGGTCAAGTTTGCCCCCCGTATAAAAATCAGCGCCAATTTTCCTTGTGTGGGTGTGCAAAATTTTATTTGAGGTGTGCAAAATTGTGCAAAATTTGCGGAAAATTATGCTTCATTTATTTTTGAAATTTGTTTAATACGGGGGTAAACTTGACCGACCCCGAATCGATTTAAGTTTTAATTTCTTCAGCTTCAAAGGGTTATTTTAATTTATTAACATCAATTGAACCAACTCAATTCTCTCTCTAAATGCCCCGTTTTTCTCGCATATTTAACGTATTTCGCTCACCAAAGGTGAATTGCTCGAAACAATATAACTTCATTTACTTTTGAATTTACGGCGTCTCGCAACACGGTAACTCGATACAAAATGGCAACGTACCCGATCGTAAAGTTGTTAAGCCGAACAGTAAAAATTAGGAAAAAATTACATGGCGTATTGTTTCCTTTGGGTTACCAGAAACGCGGTCGTAAATTCTCTGGTTCGCTCGTATGGTTATTTGCATTGAAATGCTGTATATACGCTTGGACAAAAGTATTGTGTGCACCGTTAAATCGTTTGAAGGCGCTAATACAGGGACGAGAGGATAAATTACACTCCGTATTCCACTTAATGCCAATGTTCGCTTAATTAATGCCCCCCACGTGGCATGGGCCTTCAAATATTAAAACACCATGTATTGCTCGGGAGCAAAATCAAAAACTAACTAAAACCAACCCAAGACGTAAATATGTCTAGCATTCAAAGAAAAAAATTAGGAAACGCTTCCATTCAGGAACTGAAGCCAACAATCCTCATCTAACCCAAACTGACCCGGCAGTATTTGAGGTACTTTGGACACATCGCCAGGAAACCAGAAGCAATGGAAATACTGAACATTCAAGGAAAAGTCGACGATCGAAGACCAAGAGGACGGTCACCGATTCGGTGGGTAGACCAACTAAAAAGCCTAACAGGAGAGAGCCTGCATCAGGCGACCCATCACGCGGAGGACAGGAGCTCGTGGAAAGAGATGGTGGCAGAGAACTGCATCAGTTACATCATAGTGCCCCCAATCGGCCGATCGGCACAAGAGCAACTGGTCTCTAAGTCCGAAACATATGGTTTTACGTATTTAAAAATATGCCTAACAAGATAAATTGTATACCTAAATATACAACGAAACACTAGGTACAAGTTTCGCGCACTTAAAAGCACATAAATAGTTCCGATTTCAGAAAAATGCAAAAAATAACATTAATATTATCGGCAAACTCGCAAACTATTCGTTTGTTTTGTTTCTTGTTTCTGTTGCATCGTCTCAGATAATGCGCTGTTGCCGGCTCTATAAGAAAAGTATATTATTTTAGGAATGTGCAGTAACTATGTAGTAGTATTAGATAATTATATAAATAAGTACCACTTTATGGAAATATGTTTTTACAATATTGGATAAATTGTAATGTAAAAGTAAGGGATATAAGGGGCATCCTAATATTTGCCACTATCGTAGTGGTCTGGCAACGTTGCAATCAACTGTGCCCTGGTCGCGATTAGCCTTCCACCCTCGTACATCTTCGCTCCAAATCGCATAGGCCCACATCCATGACGTCACGAGCTAAAAATGTTGTGAGCACCTTGTCCTTCTTGTAGAGGTGATAAGCAGAACTTCAAGAGATTATTACCGATTTATTAAATGGCTCGTTTTATACATTGCATTTTATGCAAAACGAATCTAACGACCCATTTTATTTGGCGATTTCTACACAAGCAACATTTACTTTCTTTCGTATCTGCGGTAATATCTAAACCCGAGACATAATTGTAACATTTCAAGCGTGTCCGTTTATAAAATTACTGTTACCGCCCGTGGCCGTATACGTTTTGCACAGGGTGTAACCAATATCCACGGTCGGAGTATCGATTTTGTTAAAGTACTATCTCATTCTTGTACTTGAAAGAATATGGTTTTTGCTATAATAATTATTATATCTATGCGCATCATCGATTCAGAGGTATGCCTCACATGTAAAATATATCAAAGAGTTAAATCGGAATATCGCTTTTAAGTGTACAAATATTCTAGGCTCGGTAATTAATAATAAAACAAAAACATGTGTATTGTTTATGTGTCTACTTTAGAAAGTTCCTTCCAACCAATGAAAAATCACTTTACTATCACATGGTCGCTGTCAATGTCAAAAGTCATGACTGATTTGATATTCGACATCGCATATCGGCATTTTTTGGATATAGAAATATGAGGTGATGTTGCTTTAATTTGGCAAATGTAATTTTTAACATCTAAATTCTATTGGTTACGAATTGTAACCAATCATATTTGAACATTCCCAGCATTTGGTTGTGTGGCAAAAATATGAACTGTACGAATTCTAAGCTTCACTAACTATGAACTTTCCAAGCTCAGAACTACGAGCTTATAATCCAGTGTAAGAAGTTAATTTTATGTATTATATATTATTTATTAATAAACAGCCAGATCGTACTTTTTGGGAGATTTGTGATGTCATTTTAGCCAGCTTCCTTAAAGGATGGCAATGGCTATTCCTATGATTGATTTGGGTACTTGAATAATGGATATATATGTACATTATTCATTGAGGATGAATTAGAACACTATTAGTCGCAAACGAAGCTGTAATAAGCAAATGTAATTTAACAGTTGTAGCACAACTATTTTGCTAATAATAGCCGCCACTTATTAACTACCTTCGAATGAAGGTAATTTATTTCAAAACGCGCATCGTTTCGTCCTGTATACTTTCTAAATAAAGCTTAGAGACCGATCAGGCACGGCACAAAGCAGCAATCAAAGTAATGATTGTGTGCGGCGCATTTAAATTGTCAAGTACCCGCGGTACCATTTTGTAAAAGTCCGTTCTGGTGCACGTGCCCCGAGTCGATTCCGTTTCTGTGCGAGGCTGCGCTGGTGGTACCAATACCCTTAGACAGTTATATAGGTAATAATAATGATTATTATTATTACTTGTTTGCAGTCATGCTAAAGTGTATTTTGAATTTTGACATTATCGAATGCGGTCATTTTTTTGTTGCTATGGAGTAAATGGGTGCATACATAATAATAATATTTCTAAGATGCAGCAAAATCACGGTTATAATTCATATAAAAAAAATCGAAATCCAACACCCTCTGAACTAGATATCTAAAGCCAAGATGGCGTCGCTGGTAGGGAACAGGCTCTGACAATGGAAAACGTATTAATTCATATATAAACAACTTTCGTTACTTTGTGACTTCAAATAAATACATAATAAAAATTATTTTTAATAGTTAATTACATGTCATTTGCCAAAATAACAACAAAAAGTCGTTTGGGAGCCATACCCATAACAGAAGGGAACATAATAATTATATATACATATTACTTATTATTATATTAAGTAGTTTAACAATAATTGTAATATGCTATGGTGTAAAAAATACGGACTATGGCTATTGATTTACAAATATACAGTGGTTTGTTTAAAATATATCTCGAAGTATATATAAACTAAAGAAGAATACATAGTTACATAGATATTTTTTAAAGCCTATTTCCAGAACTCCTTCTAATTGCCTTTTAACTGAATTTATTCACTGCTGTCTGAATTCACCTTCTTTTGGAAATGAACAAATTTCCACTTTTCTACATTTGAGAACACAACAGGTTAACGGCATGTTATACACAATTATTTATTTACAAGTCATGTTCTCAGCTAAGCGACTTAAATCAAAGTTTAATACACTTTAATTATTACAACAAGTACCTAAAACCATCCTACAGCCCTTAATCATATTTCAATAATGTTACAAATAAAAGGGTTATTAGTCTATTTTCAATCGGGTTTTCACGAACGCAGGGCCATATCCTTCCCATTAACACAATAAATTACCTACTTTGCACTGCAAATGCACACATTTCAGAATTTTAAACATTTTTTATATTAAAAACTCGACATATATCCTTTACAGCACTTAGCTTCGGACCATATTGGCTTCTGCTCTCATTAGTTCCACGGCCTTATACTTCAGAAGGTGCTGTTTGGCTCATACAGCGACTCAAGTGGCGCTTTAATAAACTAGCCAATTGAATTGATTTTCTTACTGCACGCTCCCCGACTGGATATAAGTACAAATACTACCTGTGAATCGTTTTTAGAAAAGATTGGGTCGTTAGAAAAGATGTAAGCACAGCTTATGTGTATAAGCTGTGATCGTACTGCATTTTTTGTTCACTTTGGGCATATCTTGGGTTAGTTTTGGTTATCTTTTGTTGGGTGCGTCTCCATAGCGAGCGAAGCGAGCGGAGGCCATCCGTGAAGTGAAATATAAACATTCTAAAATTGTAAACAAACGCTCAATGCCGGTTGCATATACTACCGTGAAGTTTTTCATGATTTAATCATTACTACGGAAGCGTGAAGCTTCAGGCACCTTTATTGAATTGGTGTATCGGTGGGAGTTTGTAATCTACCCACTGGGCATAAGTTACTTGAACGGGACTAGACTTCGGTATAGGGATCCTGAACAAGCCGTCCGTGTGTAGCTGAACGTCAGACGTGGTCCAGTTGGTTGTTAGTTGGATCTACCATTGCACTAGCTAAGTGCATCACTTCTTCCTATTTGCTGTTACCTTAAATTTAGCACCGAAATATTACTTTTGTAACGTACTTGCGCTCACATTCTTTAAGCGGCTTTACGTGATCACGATTCCGCGCGAGAGTCAAAACTCAAATTCTTCTTTTTTCTCTTGAACACATAGTTGGTCTTTTCACTAATTTTTTAAAACCTATATCTAATTGAGTTTTAGACTATCTCTGATTAGATATTTTATTTAATATTCATAATTTTATTGGTATTAGAATTAGGGTGTTGAACTGCCTGCAATAGGCGGTTGTGCGTACGCATAATTTGTATTTATTATATTTATGATTCCTTTTGTACAATAGATGAATAATATCGTTTCTGTGGCGTGTTTTGTTTGGTTCAAATGCAATTAGGATTGTTCCGTTTACTTCTATTGAAAACTTTTAGTGATTAAGTGGCATCTTTTTGGAGCTAGATTTAGCTTGGAGGGTGAAGGTCTTGAAGCAGGATTTACGAATAGCTTGGAGATTTCCGTTTTGGTCTTTAACAAAATTGATGGCGAGGCATCGCGCTCCGACCGACCTACTGCATGAATGATTGAAAACGAATTGGATATCTGGTCTAATCGGTGAGTGAACTTTAACAAATCTCGGTGGAGCTCCTCATAGCTCCACGAGCACTTATTATCTTTCTCTTTAATTAAAATACACAGGAAGCGCGTCCCAATTTTTGGCGCCCAACGTGGGGCCAATTTCAAAAGTATACCACCGAATTCCAGATTTTAGATTAACCACCATCCTATCTTGTTATTTTACTAGGGAAATCCTGATTGTGAGCCAAGTAGAATCATTTATGTCTTAGAGGTGTGAGGTGTGCTAGCCATATTGCTTTCTTTATCCTGATTTTTATAGGTGTGTATTAGCCAATTTGCGTTGATTTATATTTACTATTGGAATGTTTTTATCTTAACTGCGAATATTTGGAGGTATACCTGACTTATATCACCTACGGCACGTTCGTGGGTCTCTTTTCTTCTTTTTCTTTTTTCAGCGTTTAATGTTTGCTTCTTTATTCAATTATTGCGATGGATTTTAATATGCAGGATAATGTTGTAGACGAAGAGCCCAACGAGGAAACCGTCCCTAGGGATCCTTAACATTGTGCAACCACAATAAGTAGTAAAACATTTGAACCAAAAACAAAAAACGACCCGGATGAACTGCTTTTCAAATTGAACACTCTCTATATTACTACATTTTTGGATTTTCTAGAGGAAACTAAACACATTTTGTGTATAATATCATATACCTAACTTTAACTATTTACAAAATATTGACAGTTGAAAGTCGAGGATTTTATCATTTTGGCAGATTCAAAATTCTAAACCACACTAGATTAAAGAAAACGGTTTGCACATTCCTATCTAAGCTATCGAATGACAGTAACTGAATCTAACCGGGGGTGTAAACGTTCCGGTTAATTTTATCCTTGTCCTCTAGCCGTGTCCCGTTGTTCATCATATGTGTCCTTTCTCTCCTGCGTTTTTGGTTGAAGTTGATCAGTTACGTCTTGTCCTCGTTGATTTTCAGCTTGCACTTCTTGAAGTATTCCGCTTCCTGACATGTTGCTATATTTTCTGCGTGGCCGCTATCTGCTGGGTTGATGGTGTATAGACCGCTACGACCTCCGTGAAGAGTGCTATCTGGTTGTTCTGCTTCCTTGGTATGTCGTCGATGTTTATGTTGAACAGCGTCGGCGTCATCACGCTTCCTTGAGAGAGTCCCTGCCTTATTGTCCGTGTCCTTGATTCTGTCCGTTGATCAGTGCTATTGTCGTCCTGTCCTTTAGGTAGCTCATGATGATTCTCGTGATGACCAGCGTTATCCTTGCTTCGTGCATCGTGGTGGCCATGGTCTCCCGCCATACGGTGCCATAAGCCTTTTCCACATCCAAATGTGCCGCTGTCGTGGCTTTCCTGGCGTTGTTTGCTGTCATTGTATGGTCCACTATCCTCGCAAGTTGTATGGATGTCGCTTTTCCTGTCCCGTTGAATCCGAACTGCTCTGGTATGATGATTCCTAGTATTTCGAGCTCCGCGTTGATCCTTTTGTTGAGCACTTTTTCGAAAATCTTTCCAAGTGTGAGTAGCAGGGAGAGGGGTCGGTGCTATGAGGTTTGGCTCCTACCCTTTCCTGGCTTGGCAATGACAATGATCCTGGCAACTTTCCATGCCCTCGGGAAGTATTGCCGTCTGATGGAGGCATTCATGATGCATGTTAGCTGGACAGGTGCTTTATTCAACAGGAACTTAGCCTCCTTCATGACTATTCCGTCTGGTTCAGGCGCTTTGTACGGCCTGGCCCTACTATATGATCCTCCTTAGCTCTCTGGGGCTCATGATTATTCTTCTCGTGTCCTGCAGTGGCAGCGCTGCGATCTCGTCCATTGTACTCTGCACTCTTCTTTTTGTCCTGTCATCTGATAGATTCTCCGTCAGGCTACTGATATTGTCGAAGTATTCTCTCACTTTGGACGGCTGTTCCTGTTCTTAATTTTCTTGATGTGCTTCCAGATGTTGTTCTCTCGACTTGCGGCTGTGATTCTTTTCTTCCAGGCATCATTGTTATATGAATTCAACATGACTCTGGTAAGTTCGCATTCTTCCAGGTAAGCTGCTCTGTCATTAGGGTCACGTGTATTCTGATATGTCTTGCGTAGTTGGTTCCTTCTCGCGATCTGTTCCTGAATATATAGGGGCAGCTTGTCCTGATTAAGGGATATTGTGTTCCTTTGTGGCGCTTATTATCCTGGTTATGGCATCTATGGCATCATCTATCTTTTGAAGAGTGCGCAAGTTGCGAGTTATCTGTAACTCCGCGTTGACTTCTCTCCTGAAATGTGTCCAGTCGGCGATCCTGTAGTTGTATGTGACCCTAATGGCTGCGAGGGCTGGCTGATATTGCTAATGCTGGATCTTTCCTGTGGCCACCTCGTTCTCCTGACTTTACAGTCTTTGTATTAGTTTATATGGGGAACGATAAAAAATATCGTATATTTTAATCCAATAACAACTAAGGAAGATTGTATGGCAAGGGTAAGGGACGCATTCGTAAGTTTGTCTCAAGATTCCATTAGAGCAGCCACTCACGAAGAACTTACTCTAAGATGAGAAAAAAAGGATTGGAAGTTCAAGGTGGGCATTTTGATTTTAGTATAAATTTTCTTTTAATCAACAACTACATACAAAGACTCACTTATATAATATATAGGGTGTATCATTTATTTTATAGTTTTTCTTTCACGTTTCACGTCAAAGTATGAGCCATAAAAAAGTGTCTCGCAATATTTGAATAAAAATAATATCACACTGAATTTTACTTAGCCGTCCGATAGGATTTTATGGTTTTATTAAAACCATAATAGTTATCGTTGTTAACCTGAGTATCACTTCACTTATTATATGATGTTAAAATATTTTAAATTATTCATTATAATCTTAGCCGTAAAAATAAGCTATACATATCATTAACATATAAATGTTTTAAAAGTAGCAAATTTCAGTTATTATACAGGGTTTTTATATTTTGCACATAGCTGGCGATGCAATACAGGTGCCTCAAAAAATCGATGCAAAAAGAGGTGCAGAGTTTTTCGCGTATTAACCTTTAATAATATCACGAAAAACAATTAAATTGTGCTATTGGTTTTTTCAAATGAAACAGTTTGTAACCAGCTTTATTCGCTAACCGCTCATTCAGCTTTACATAAGTCTGACTCACTCAGCCGTTTGTAGTTTTAGAAATTCTATTTGTCTGAAAATGGGATAATAAAATTTAGAAATAATACCCTGTGAAAGAGCGTAAAAAAAATTAGAATGAGATTGAATTATAGCCTAAGTATAGTTGCCAAAATAAACACCAGGAATACAAACAACCAGTTTATTTAGAAAATACTATTTCGGTAGAATAATCTACTTTCTTAAAATTTAGAAAATTTTCTGAATACTGATGGTTAATATTGTTACGTTTTTCCCGTGGGTTCTTAACAAAATTACAACTTGACTATTTTCAACTAATACTCTCTTTATTCACTACCACTGTATACAATTTAACACTTTAAACTACTCTTATAACTTTACAACTAATATCTATTCAACACTCAATGATTAACTGAACTAACTGACTAACATTCGCCTTAGGTCTGCTTATATATAATCTCCAATCTATCACGAATATTCGGGAAGTATTCCGAGGCCACTCTATATGATCTCGACGAGGCCATCGAGATAATTCCAGCGATCCTGAAACTTCGCGGCCGGCCGGGCGATGATTAAAGCAGGACGCCCACTGAATCGGCACAGACCGGCCAGCACGGCCGGCAAAAGTTGCTATCTACGTTATTAAACGAGGCAGCGCCCATTTAATCGGAACAGCGCGGAACGTCATCTCGTTTACTAACGTAGATAGCAACTTATGCCGGCAGTGCTGGCCGTGCCGGGCCCGTCTGTGCCGATTCTGTGGGCGTCCTGCTTCATACAAGCAGAGAAGCGAGCGGCACGGCGGCGGCTAGTTCTATAGGGTAGCACAAAAACGTTCGGACGGTTGTTAGTCGTGACATTGCCTCCCTCTTAAACCTGATCGTCCCGATCAGATACTTCATGTCCGTGATATGCTTTCAGCCTGTCGAGGTGAACCATGCCGTCTGATTGTGGATGTAAGGCGGTAGTCCGTGTTTTATGGATGTTGAGTAAATCACAGACTTTCTGGAAAACCTTGGATTCGAAGTTGCGTCCTTGATCTGAGTGCAACTCTAACGGAACACCAAATCTGCTGAATAAGTTAGTCACAAGGACCTCTGCTATGGTAACAGCTTCTTGATTGGGGATCGCAAATACTTCAGGCCATTTACTGAAGTAGTCAATTGCCACTAAAATGTACTTGTTACCATTATTTGTTTCTGGAAAAGAACCAGCTACGTCAATGGCGATACGTTCAAACGGTAGGCCCACATTATACTGTTTCATTTTGCCCCTGGATCTTGTTTTGGGTCCTTGGCTGCCGACACCACGATTTCACATCCTGGCAGTAGTTGACCCAGTAAAATCTGTCGCGAATCTTGTCAATCGTTTTGTTCACTCCGAGATGAGCACCAGACTTTCCATTATGAACTTCTTCCAGAACTTCCGATATCTTCCTCCTTGGTACCACTAACTGTGTCTTCACTACTTTTCCATCGGCGCTTTCCCAGGCTCGTTTAAGAAGTCCATTTTCCACCACCAGAGAGTCCCACTGAGCCCACAAAGTTTTAAAAGCAAGTCCTTTAGTTGATATCTCGCTCCCGCTTGGTCTTGGTGGATGTTCTTCTTTAGCTCCTAGCAATAGTGCTATTTCACTATCTTCGAGCTGATCCTTTTTAAGTTGCTCTGTGGTCCACTGCTGATCAACCTCAAATTTCATTTGCCTAATCGGAGTAATTCCTTCTCGTTGATCTATTCTTGGGCAATGCTTGCAATTATCCGTGCATGGTCTTCTGGATAAAGCATCTGCATTATTATGCAATCTCCCTGCCCTGTGCTTAACCTTAAGGTTATATTGTTGTAACTTTTTAAGCCACCTGGCTACCTGTCCTTCGGGATGTTTCATATCCAAAAGCCATTTCAGTGCTGCATGATCAGTCCTTATCAGAAATTCTTGCCCATATAGATATTGATGGAAATGCTCAACAGACCGTACTATTGCTAAAAGCTCTTTTTGGGTTACACAGTAGTTACGTTCAGGTTTCGAAAGTGTTCGACTGTAGTATTCGATAACTCTTTCTTCTCCTGCTTGTACTTGCGATAAAACTGCTCCGATGCCGGTGTTGCTTGCATCTGTGTCCACTACAAAATTACCCTTTTGTTCCGGATATCCCAATATTGGACTAGAACATAGAGCCGCTTTTAATTTCCTGAACGCAGAATCGCAGTTATGATCCCAGTCATAATTTGCTCGTTCTTCAGTGAGCTTATGTAGAGGTGCAGCTATATTTGCAAATCCTTCAACAAATCTTCTATAATAAGTACATAGTCCAAGGAAGCTCCGCAGTTCATGTTTGTCGCGAGGACGAGGCCAGTCGTTGATTGCTGTAATCTTCCGTTGGTCGATTTGGATTCCCTCTGATGACACGACATGCCCGAGAAATTCAACTTTTTGTTGGAAAAGAAAACATTTCTTTGGATTCAGTAAGAGCTGAGCATTCTGGATTCTAGTAAAAACTTCATGAAAGTTTTGTAGGTGCTCTTTGAAAGTTTTTCCCATTACCATTATATCATCAAGATAAACCAGGCATGTCTTCCAAGTGAGGCCTCGTAGAACAACTTCCATAAGACGCTCAAAAGTAGCGGGGGCATTGCATAGTCCGAAGGGCATAACTTTAAACTGATATAAACCACTTCCGGTAGAGAAGGCAGTCTTTTCCTTATCCTGTTCGTCAATGCCTACTTGCCAGTAGCCGCTCTTTAAGTCGAGTGTTGAAAACCAATGAGATCCTGCTAGTGTCGTCAACGTGTCATCAATCCTGGGAAGTGGATAGCTGTCTTTCTTGGTGACGTCATTGAGCTTTCTATAGTCCACGCAGAATCTGGTAGTTCCATCCTTCTTGGTGACTAAGACAACAGGAGACGACCATGGGCTTGATGATTCCTCAATAATTCCATCGTCAAGCATTTTGTTGACTAATGTGGTAACCTCTTGCTGCTTCGTCACTGGTAGCCTCCGAGGATGCTGCCGTATGGGGTGAGCACTTCCAGTGTCGATTTTATGTTTTATGATGTTCGTTCTTCCAGTAGTGCCATTTTTTTCTTTCAAAGGCTTTGCTCTTTTCAGTTCTTCGGAAGACAGATGATGCCACGCCTTCTGGAAATGTTCTAGGACTTCGTTAGGTGATGTCGAGGGTGTTACTTCTGACTGCGTTTCGCAACTGGTTACCCACTGCACCGGCTCGCAAGTGGCTATCACATCTCCTTTATTGATTTTGATGGAATTAGGTGAAATATTTGCTATCCTTATCGGTACTTCGCCGTCGGTTTTGACTAGTGCTTTGCCTACGAGATGTTGGCAAGGCAAATCGTGGTGTTGGATAAGTCCGATGCAGCCTCCAAAATCCTACTCCAATTTCCCAAAAATTATCTGCTCGGTATTTCCGCTTATTCTGACAGTATATGCCGCCACTACTTTAGTCGGTGTGCCATCGTCTGTTTTGGCAAGGATGAACTCTTCGGTGCCAAACTTCAGAAGATTAAGCTTGCTGTCAAAAGAGAATCTATGTTGGCCAATGAGATCCATTCCCAAAATAAATTCGTCTTCTATGTCGGCTACTAACACTGTGTGGTGTAATTTAATTCTTCCAAGTTGAAGTTCGATATCCATTTTCCCAAGTACTTCAGCTGTCTCACCGGTAACCGTACTTAAAACTACATTATTTGATATGGGTAGAACTTCTACTCTATTTACCCTGTTGGACCTTATCAAAGATACCGCCGCACCAGTGTCAACAGTAATTGTTATGGCTCTTCCGTTGATCTTTTCTTTAATAGTTAGACTGTCGGCGGCTTTTCCTAGGCTTTTTATGGAGACGATCGGGGGGCTTTATCTTCCTTAGCCAACACCCGCCCCGCAATGTTGACTAATTGAAGTTTTCCTGATTTGACTTGGAGGCCCTAGGGTCTCTGGATGGAGATCTAGACCGTAGTTGTACTCGGCAGTCTCTTTTGAAATGCCAAGTCCTGCCACATCTATAGCACTGATTTGATGTATTTCGGTTACGTGGCCTATCTTCTATTGGCTCCCGGAATCTCCCTGTGGCCTGTAGAACTTCCGTTAATTTCTTCAAAATTTCGCCCATCCCAGTTAATTCACAGCTGTTTGTCGGCTTTTCTTCCTGGATGGATATGGCCCTAATTTTTGGCTTGGATATGTTACAGGCTGCCTCGATTTCTAGGGCTCGACCCAAAGCTTCGCTGCTGTTATCAAATTTGGCTAGGCGTAGCATTTTCTGAGTTTCTGGATCTCTAATACCATCCACGAAATATTGGGCAGCAAGTTCCTCTTGAAATTCCACTGTCGCTCCCGGGTAGGCCAATTGAATGAGACGTCTAATGTCTGCCTCATACTCTTGCAGGTTTTCACCAGGCTTCTGATGCCGGGACTTAACTTGTGCCTGATACAGTTGTCTTCTATGTTGGTCTCCAAATCGTCTCTCCAGGGCAGTTGCAAGTATGTCATATTTCCCTTGTTGGCTGATGGGAATGGTCTGCAGTAGTTCCAGGGCAGACCCACGAAGCGCTACCACTAGTGATGTAGCCATTTCTTCGTTATTCCAACCGTTGGCAACAACAGCGGCCTTCTGTATATTGTCCAGGAGGTTTGACCGTCATACGTTGGAGGTTTGATGTTATGCCCTGTGGCGAATACCCTCTCGGTGGGTCCTTGATTCTTTAGTCTGATAAATTCTGCTTGTAGATTCCTCATTTCTTGCTGTACGTTTCCTACTTCTTTTTGTACACTCCCAACTTCTTTTTGTACATGTCCAACTTCTTTTTGTACATTTCCAACTTCTTTTTGTATATTACCTACTTCTTTTTCAAATTTCTCATTTTGCCCGTCAAATATTTTCTGTAATTTTCCTTGCTCGCCTACAATCACATCAAGCATCCATTTCTGAAGCTGGTCCTGTTCTGCTTGCCTTCTACGATCATCCTCTTCCCGTTCCGCTTGCCTTTTATCTTCTCGATCTTGTAAAATTTTCTGAAGCCGGTCTTGCTCTTTTTCCTTTTATCTTCCTGGTCTTGTAAGATTTTCTGAAGCCGGTCCTGTTCTGCTTGCCTTTTGTCTTCCTGATCTTGAAAAATTTTCTGAAACCGGTCCTGTTCTGCTTGCCTTTTACGTTCCTCCTCTTCCCGATCCACTTGCCTTCTACGTTCATCCTCTTCCCGATCCGCTCGCCTCTCAGCATTTAAATTATCCATGAAATCGGCCAACATTTTATTTATTTGCTCCATTTCTGTCGTTTGTTGCCTTGTATTGACCATAGAATGTTATAAAATTTTACCAGAATCCACCAATCAAACGGTCTCGTTGTCGTACGAAAAATACTTCTCAAGTCCGGTCCCTTCGCAATCCGACTTCTGACACCAAATGTTACGTTTTTCCCGTGGGTTCTTAACAAAATTACAACTTGACTATTTTCAACTAATACTCTCTTTATTCACTACCACTGTATACACTTTAAACTACGCTTATAACTTTACAACTAATATCTCTTCAACACTCAATGATTAACTGAACTGAACTGACTAACATTCGCCTTAGGTCTGCTTATATATAATCTTAAATCTATCACGAATATTCGGGAAGTATTCCGAGGCCACTCTATATGATCTCGACGAGGCCATCGAGATAATTCCAGCGATCCTGAAGCTTCGCGGCCGGCCGGGCGATGATTCATACAGGCAGAGAAGCGAGCGGCACGGCGGCAGCTAGTTCTATAGGGTAGCACAAAAATGTTCGGACGGTTGTTAGTCGTGACAATATGATGCTAAAAAATATTTATGGAATATCAGTTAAGCTGACCTGTATACGCCACAAGTGGTAGTTAATGTTCAAACTGCAATTTATTAATTGCTGTGCTAATTAAGTTTCATCTGGACACTGTAACACTAAAAATTACAAAAATCAAGTATCAATTATACGATTTAAGCTTGGTACTCACTGCGATTAAACTTCAAATTAAAAAGTAGCATTTATGGTACTTTAGCAAGTCTCTGATCAATAACTTAACATTACTAATTACTATATAAAAATATCAACTAATTACCTCCATACTACTTAACGAGAAGAGTTATCTTTAAAAGGATTCCGAATCTTGCGGGCCAAGCGTTCGGACTGATAAAGGAACTCAGCAAAAAGCTTCCTTGCGCGTTTTTAACCGAATTCTCGGGCTGGTTCTGTGAACGACAAATTCCTAGTAAATAATTATATTTAATTTTAGTAAATATTGCCTGTGCTCCTTTTACAGAGAGGCAAATAGGGTCGTTGCACCACTGTTCTTTTTTAGTTTTCCGGGGCGGAACCCGGAATTTTCCATGTAAAAATGTCAGATGACGATATGTCAGTCATATCGGTCGACTCGGACTCGGGCAATTCCATGAATGAGTCACGTACGCAATTATACATCTCAAAATTGAGAAAATACCCGAAGTGCAACCTGTGTATCGGAATGATACCGCTGCTAACAAGTGCAAACACGGGCTCCAGGCTCGATTACAAAACGGCAATCGACACAGTAAAAACACATTTTACTAGGGACCATAAAGCAATATTCAAAAGGCCTGCATCGGTCAAACCTAGCATAGACTGCGGTAATACCAAACCCCCTATCAAGGATAATGCAAAGCCAACGGGCTCTGAAACGTCCCCAAATTGCAAGAAGCAAAAGTTAGGGAACGTATCGCACAGCGAACCGCAGAAAGAAATCGGTCAAAAAACTGGAGACCAAAAAACCGAGACAGAAAAATCGCTCGACAACAACACCGAAATGGATATTGCGCAGTTTCAATCTGCGCATCTTCTAGCAGACGAACCCGGCAATATACCGTTTAAGACCCCTTACAAAACCATCCCATTCAAAAAAGGGATACGTATGGTTCAGGTAGACATGGGGGACGAACCTGTACCCACCAAGAACAGGTTTGAGCCACTAACTGACTCAGAAATTGACGAGAACGACGACAGAAGCGCGTCGCTTCCCCGCAAATCTCAACGGCACGCAAGGTACAGAAGAAGACGAAGAGTACCCCAGCAAAGAACCCTAAAAATACCCCTAAGACCCCGCAGCAGAAGAAACCGACCCAACCCCCTCCAATCGTTATTAAAGATGGTGCTCAAGATCACAAAGTGATAAAGCAAACCCTAAGCGACATGCATGTAGTGGATTATAACCTGAAGTACACCCGTAACTCAGTTATAATCTACTGCACACAAC
Organism: Pissodes strobi; assembly: GCA_016904865.1. Classification (NCBI taxonomy): domain Eukaryota; kingdom Metazoa; phylum Arthropoda; class Insecta; order Coleoptera; family Curculionidae; genus Pissodes; species Pissodes strobi. The sequence continues at coordinate 106,622 of MU186809.1, forward strand.
TCAAAGATTGGTCGAATTTGAAAAGGCTATTCGAACGAGAAAGCGTCGAATTCCATTCATATGCTGAAGCCAGCCAGAAAACAAATGCCTTTGTGTTGAGAGGTATAGACGGCGGCTTCAGCACGGAGGAAATCCGCAATTTACTTGCTGAGGAACATGGACTAACAGTAAGAGCGGCTTATGAAATGAAGAAGACGCGAGTACCTCTCTATTTAGTCGTACTAGACGCCACCATAACACTGCGTCGGCTAAACCAAGAGTGCAGACTTCTTTCCCACGTCAGGATTTCATGGGAAATCCACAGGGCGACAAAGACGGTCATGCAGTGCAAAAGGTGTCAGGGGCACGGGCACTCCATGACCTATTGTCAGAGAAAATGGTCCTGCTCGAAGTGTACAGGGCCTCACCAAATTACGGAGTGTACAAGCAATAACATTAAATGTGCCAACTGCTTCGGAGATCACGGGCGATAAGTGTATTATGCCCTGTGTATATCTTCAAAATGCCACAAACTCAACCCGCCAACCCGAAAGCAAAGCAGGAATATAAGCCCGCACCACCCCCCGCAAACCCAGCCTGGCAAGGGGCTAGAGAATCCGACGCGACAAACGACGCTACCAGGCAGTACAATCAACAGTTCCCAGCACTGCAAAAAAGAGGACAAACACAGAAAAACATTCCAAGGAATAACCAGGTTAGTCAAAATCACGGTCAAGCCAATGTAAATGATAATGTAAATAATAACCCTCAATCAAAACCTCAATTAGCAAACCCTAATAATATATTAAACAATGTAAATAGTTTGAATAACCTGCATAATGCCGTTAACCGTATAAATAGCTTAGTAAACTTCAATGAATTACTGCGCGCCTTAACTGATTACGCCAATATGTTAGAATCCTGTCAAGGCAATAAATTCGAGGTATTACAAGCCTCAATGAAGTTTTTTACAGAAGACTTCAATGGTTATAATATATAGATAATACGATGCCCATTAACGTTCTCTCGTGGAACTGCAATGGCATCCGCTCTAAACTCGGAGAACTGAAAAATTTCATTTATAATAATCCTAATTTGCATATAATATTTCTGCTTGAAACCAACATCGATGCTGGTTTCAGGCTGAAATTTTACGATAGACAGGTCCTGCGTTTTGATAGGCCTGATCGATGAGGAGGAGGCGTGGCCTGTCTGATTCACAGGTCAGTCCTTTACAAGCAGGTCGTAGGCCTGAGGTCCGTCATTGAGCACGTAGCTCTCGAGCTTGAGGGTGGCCTACGGATTGTCGGCGCTTACTCTCCTCCGGGTCTCCGCCTCCAGGAAGAAGATATTCTTGCTCTGCTGCCTGCTGGCAGGAAGACGCTCCTGATTGGCGATTTAAACGCAACGCACGTTAATTGGCGTGGTTCTTCCAACAGGAGCGGACGCTTGTTATACAGGTTAGTGGAGCAGAATATTGACCTTGCCTATCATCAAACTCCCAATCCTACACATTATCCCGGTAACCGATTCAACCCATCGTTCCTGGATATTGCTATTTCTCGAGGAATAACTAACGCTTCTGAGCTCATAGAGCTGAACGAGCTCAATTCGGATCACCTCCCAATCAAGATTAGCCTACGTTCTAGGCTACAAGTAGCGCAGGAAGTAGTCCTGTCATATAGAAATCTTGATTGGAAGGAGTTCCGAGTGAGGCTTAGCCAAGCAACAGTTGTTCCAAGACAAATAGACTCTATCCCAGAACTTGAGAGCGAGGTGCAAGCTCTAGTCACAAACATCCAGCGCGCCAGAGACGCAATTTGTCCTACTGTCAGTAAACGTTCGTTTACTGACACACTTCCAGATCATATAACAACCCTCATCACATCCCGTAACCGTATTCGGCGTAGGTGGCAACGAGCGAGGGTCGCCATAGACCGTGAACGTTTCATAGCAATGACCGGGGAGATAAAGGCACTCATTGTAGCCTACAGGAATGAGAAGTGGATGGAATACGTTAACACTATTAACCGTCATGATGGCTCGCTATGGAAGCTCGCCAGGCGCGTTCGCGGAGGCCCCGCCGAATTTCCTGGAATACTGCATCAAGGCGATGTAATAACGGATAACGTCGGGAAAGCGGAGGCCTTCGCAGACTACCTGGAGGGCGTCTTTAGCGAGACACCAAACACTACTCCATTCCATGATACTGTAGATGCTGCAGTGGAAAACTTCATCTCCACAAAGTATCCTATCGCCCCAGAAGTGCTAAGCAAACTACTAATAACTCCGCTGGACATCAAGAGAGTTCTTGCCCGCCTACCCGGAAACAAAGCCCCCGGTCCTGACGGCATTCCGTATATTCTGCTTAAGAATATGCCGAATAAAGCCGTCATCCACTTTATGCACCTTATAAATGCTATTTTACGCCTCCAACATTTTCCGCTCCCCTGGAAAAAAGCGGTGATAATACTGTTTTCTAAACCGGGCAAAGATGCGAGACTAACAGCCTCGTATCGCCCCATATCTCTCCTAGACACGTTGGGCAAAGTAGCCGAGAAACTCGTAATGTCGAGAATTAACAATGTTGTTGAGAGTCGGAGGATTCTGCCACATGAGCACTTCGGCTTTCGCCGCGGTCACAGCACTACTGTGCTCGCGGCGAAAGTCGCGCAAGATACGCTCAACGGCTTTAACGAGAGCAAGGCAAAGGCATTGTTACTTCTCGACATAGAGAAAGTATTCGACAAGGTATGGCACAATGGGCTCATATACAAGCTTTTTGCTATTCACGGAATGCCACTTCATATAGCATCCCTCATTGCGTCGTACCTTGCGAATCGCTCATTCTCGGTTCGTGTCCACAATAGTACATCAGGGCCAAGGCGCATCAAGGCCGGCGTGCCCCAAGGAACAGTATTATCGCCGCAATTATTCAGTCATATTATAGCTGACTTTCCATCTCACCCCTCAACTTCCTTTGCCCTGTATGCTGATGACACTGTGATCTATTCACAATCGTCAGACATACAGGTCGCAAAGCATAATCTCTCTCAACATCTTAACCTTCTAGCTCCCTATTATAGGGACTGGAAAATATCCTTGAATGCGGCGAAGACAGAACTAGGGATTTTGACACGTAAACGTAACGTCGACATGACGCCAATAGTAATTGGCAACGCGGCTATCACGCCAAAGGACCCAGTCAAATACCTTGTCTTTGACCGCAAGCTCCTTTTTTCCAAGAACGTCGCGGCAATAAGGGCTAAGAATATAGCAACACAAAAAAGTTTAAATCCTCTCATACGAACTAGATCTTACATGAGCCCGACAAACTCACGATTTACAAAACAATCATTAGACCGACACTTCTGTACGGGGCGCCTGTCTGGTGCTCCGTAGCGAAGACCCACCAGAAACATATACAAACAATACAGAACAGATACCTGCGGGCTGCTTTCTCCCTGACACTATGGGATCGCGTTCGTGTCATAGAGCTGCACAACATGGCGAGTATTGATTACATCGACCAGCACATCAACAAGCTTGCTTGCAAGTTTTACGATCACGGTATCAGGGGGTCAGAATTGACCGCAGGTATCGCCAACATACGCTACAACCAACCTCATCTACCTAAATACGGACCGTTATACAAACATACGGACCTGTTCTACCAAGAACTGAGACCACCATAAACGACCAACACACATTAAGCATACCATACGAAACATTAAGTATAGAAAAAGACTAACATACATAACGTACGTACAATGAATAAGAGAACAAAGACTAAGAACAGACATACAAACAGCAACAAACAACTCAGCAACCGACTGACATCACTTCTGCCGCAGCCACCAAACCGCGCGTGCTATCCCCCTCCTATGCAACCTCTACGTGTTCCGAGCGATTAATTATATGTTATCCCCAGCCCTAAGGGTACAAATGCGTACGTCGTGTATGAATATATGCGACGATATGCATACCGCAGCTGGCAATTATGCCAATCACCTGTATATATGTATATATTGTATATATTTGTATATATAAACGTTACATGTTTGTGCCGTCTTGTGTAAAGAAGAAGCAGGTTTTTTTTTGCTCACTTTTTCCTGTGTTGTAAGGCTTGAACCACCCATAAATTAAACGCACACAGATCAATACAGCCTCTAGGTAACGAACATATCAACTTTGTTGAAGGGATACCCCAAGTAACAATACATTGACTTGATTGCTGACTAAACTAATCTTATAAGGGCCGACATCAGCCCATAAGTCGCTGGATGTTTGGTACGCGAGTGTATACGCGCAGTGAAAGTGCGTATCAAACACGTGAAACGAGAACATCTAACACTTAACACGTAGAATAAGATTAGTATTAAGCACATTTATGTATCAATTATGCAATAAAGATTATTTTGATTGATTGATCTTTAAAAGAATATTTTAATATTACCCAGTTACTATTGCTTAAATATGTAACAATTTATATGTAAAAATTAAGGAATAAATATCCACTAACCTACGCTCAGCTTATTCCCTTTCCAGCTGGAATATAGAAGACTTCTAAAATGTCTTCAAAATGCTAAGCTGAAAGGGATTTACCGAATAAAATAAATAGAATTATAGCCGCACCAAGTAGGGAGAGTTGAGCTCAAGTCTACCGATATCGGGGCGGGAAGTTCAATAATAAGGTTTAAACAGTTTTAATTAATTTTCTGCCATGTGCTTGACAAGCAGGTACAATAATCATGGCATAAATAACCTAAACGCCCTAATTTTATAGCATATTTTTAGGTATTAACGAGAATGAAAGCAATAAAAGGTTTGCAGGGCTTTAGAGGACTGCCTTTTAGAAAAAAGTAGCACTAGATAAGGTTAGGGAACTGAACCTCAGTATCTCTTGAAGTAATATTTCAGAATATACTTCTCGCTAATTGTGCTTAGAGTTATCAGTAGGAAAATTTAAGGTATTAGCACGATGGAGCAAGAACTAAATTATAGGTACAGGTAGGGCTAACACTTAATAATTTAAATAGATCCTACAAACATAAGGTATAAGTCGTTTAAAGTCCAGCTCGATTGTATTAATCATCTAATTTTCAATTCCTAGAGTCGGTTGAACGAGCTTTAAAAATAGCAAAAATTAACATCCTACATTCGTTTAAAGTTGATCTCTTCAATTGGCTTAAACGCTATTTCCACATTCGTACATTAAAATATTAGCCTAAATTTTAACACACTACTTATTGTACGGATCGCGCGACATTTAAATTTTGCAGATGCGAAATAAACCAGACCAGAAATATGTTTTCCTTCATCGTTATTAATAACAACAGAAATTAAGTTGCTCGTCAGTAAAAACAGAGGATGCACTTCTCGGACTATAGATCCTCTGCATAATGCACAAATGGCTTTCAATGCCCATAACGAACTTCATTTTTTCTGGAACAGCATTCGAACGAGTAGTTGAAAACCGAAAACCGCTTTAAAAAAATTATTTTTTTGAAGATTGCAAATATGCCTAAAAATCCGCTATTTTTTGGCGCCCAACCAATACCCTCCTTAGATATCTTTTTATGTGGTTTGCTTTATTAAACGTGGAAGAATTATTAAGGATTTAACTTAATGTAGCCTATGTCAACGTACTGCTCCCTTTAAATATCATTTTATCAAAGAAATAAAATGATTCAAGAACGCAGCTTGATCATAAGACTTATAAAACGGACTTTATAGGAGGCGTAAGCGGCCAAAGCCATTGTCATTTGTAGCATAAAATCTCCCATAATGGAAAAATGTAAACCAGTTTCCACGAGAAAGAGTTCGTTACATTTGGGCGTCGGGTTTATTGTTATTTTTTTTTATGGTAACGGGCGGGACCGGCCTTAAGTGCCATATGTCATTTTATTGTCTCTTAAGGTACTGTTGATTTACATATTTTTCGAATGCGGAGATGTTAGATACCTGCTTAAGTGTGTGTGATGGGTGATAACTGGGCCCGACGGCTACCCAATAATTGGCTGAACATACCAAGAAGAAATTGCTATAAAAAAGAACGAAAAACCCTTGAATCACGCACAATAGGTCACTTGTGTTTTCAGAGTTATGGTTAATAAATGACAAGCAAAAAACATTTTTAACTTTTTCAAAGTACATAATATATCAATAATTAATTAACCATCTAGAAATTCCCTAATTTTTTCTCCTATTAAGTTGGGGTCTGGAACCTTCGGCAAAATGCACGGTTTTATCCAAAATACCGAAACACAAGTTTTACACTCGACGCACGTTTCGCTAACCATGTAAGCATCATCAGGAGGTGATTGAAACTCGTTTTAATAAGCCCCTAATGATACTAAAATGGTTTGCAAAGGGCGCGTCGAGCCAATACCCACTAAATAACGAGGCCTTAGTGCTTGTCGTGTAACGCCATCCATGTAGGTCGTGCTAATCATATAATACTAATATTTATGAAAACTATCAATAGTTCACTTATTTTATAGAACGTTAGCAAAACATTATAAAACTATTTGTGGAAAGCAGCTGCAAACATAAGATAGAATCAGTGAAGATATTGAAAGATTATTTAATATTCGTTAAGACACAGCGGATGTTAAAGTTTAAATCAAATTTGAAATGGTCGAACATTATTTAAAAAAATACAATATTCACGCGACAAAATTTCACTCTGGCAGCGTCGTAAAAAATTGGTAAACTATTTGTGGAATGCAGATAGAATCAGTGAGGATATTGAAAGATGATTTAATATTCGTTAAGACACAGCGGATGTTAAATTTAAAAAAAATTTGAAATGGTCGAACATTATTTAAAAAAATACAATTTTCACGG
>MU186810.1:0-13223 GCA_016904865.1 Pissodes strobi
ATACAACAATAAAAGTTATGTTACGATAAATGGTCTTACGAAAGCAAATAACGTAGTTGCATAAACATATTTTTTAATATCCACCTTGAAATGACTACTGGTATGCTATCGAATATTATACAGGAATGTATATTTATGTCATATCTTACAAAAAGGTATTCTTTTTAGGTTGAGCAGCACAAAGCAGCAAAATTACATTCTTACATTACGGCAAACCGTTGAAAATCCCTTATTAACTGATTACTTAATTTCGAGATTGTATCCAGAAGGAAGTAAAAAGGTCCTACGAAAACAAATATCGATACACAGTTTTTGATGCTACCACGCGCCGAATATTAAGAAAGTGAATTCTTAATTTTCAGATTAAAAAATATCAGAAAGAGAGGATTTTCCTAACTTTTTTATAATTTAAATGTGCCGACACAAGTTAACACAGATTGCGAATTCTAAAATTCTACAAAACTTTCCCAATTTAATAATTTTTCTGTATCAGATAATAAGCGAGACAGCAATGCAGGCATGTCAAATTTAGGGTATCTGTATAGTCAACCGGAATATTAATACAATATTTAAAAATTCAAGATTTCCAATTGGCTACGTAAATATTGAAATATTTTCCGAGAAACTGCATTATCCTTATTAAAGCTATGATAGAGGAAACTGTGACTATATACTCCATGCTTTCGAAATTATTAACTGTTCAAGTAGCGTATACATTTTGTATAATCCACCTTGAAATTACTTCTGGTTTGCTGCGGAATATTATACAGAAAATACATATTTATGTCATACCTTGTAAAAAGGCGTTTTTTCAGTTTAAGCAACAAAAACTAAAATTTTACGTTATGATAAATATTGAAAATCACTTAATAGAACGTATCAAAAGTTAAATATTTTCAAGATTACATCCATATCCATCAGAATGAGAGGCTATTCCTGATTGTTTTATAATTATTGAAATGTGCCGACACAAATTTAGACAGAATTGCAATTCTAAAATTCTACAGAATGAGATAGCAATGCATGCATGCCAAACTTAGAATATTTGAATGGCCAAACAAAATATGAATGCAATTCAAAATCTATAAATATTGAAATGCTTTTCAAAAAACTGCATTAGCCTTACAAAGCGTATGATGGCAAAAAAGCAGTGACATGGTTTCAACATTATTAACTGTTTAAGTGGCATGATAACTCACGTGTTTACTTTAACTGTTAGATATTAAGAATTACCATAATATTAACTAAATGGCAAGCATTTATAATCAGCGCAAAACCTGAGTTGCAGTTTTCTTTCTAGAACCCTGTATCTTCCAGACGGCCTTCGTTGGCAGAACTTATTCCCGATTGGCCGATTTTGCATCATTTCGACAAAAGAGAGGTTTGGGATACGCAGATCTCGACATATATTATCAATGTTTGTTGTGCACGATAGCATGACAAAGCTAATTCCCCTTTCCACTATTTCCATTTTTAACATTTCCCGGCAAACTAATGTTCCCAAGTAGGTGTTGTATCTGCATCGGGGTGAAAAATGAAGGTTCACCTTGTACATGCAAGTTGTTTTCTTGTACATATTTTTTCCTTTAGGAATTTTTTAAAGCCAATTTTTGGGACGGCAGATTTTTATATGAAGATCCATTATATTTTTGTGAATGTTGTTTAATTGCAATGCCAAGCACTTTTATTTATTCCTAAATTTATTTTATTTTAGAAAGCCGAATCATTCTTGAAGCCACTAGTGGACCAATACGCCAAGGAGGGCAAAGATAAGAAAGTCGTTTTTGAAGCTGGATTCTCGAGACCGAATTGCAAACCAAAATGGCTCTTCAGAAAAGATGTAAGATCATTTAAACAAATAGTTAAATACATTCAAGTAACATTTTTAGCGTCTAATCTGTATGTACGTTGATCTTGCCATAAACTCCCGGCTTGAGTGAGATACACTATCTCAATATAAGAATCAAACAGTTAATTTCTCGTCATTTTAGTGTAATCAGACAAAAATGCGCCCTTGGCTTATAACATCAGAATTTAACAAACATTGGACCACAAGTAAGAAAACCTAATTCAATGTTGCTTTCTCAGCATAAAACACTTAATTAAAAATGTGTATTTACAACTTGTTTAGTTTGATTTTAAGGCAAGTACTCAGGTAGTGGGTTTAAATAATGTGACAGAAATTATATTAAATCAAAATAAATGAGTGGCGGAGATTATTTTACAATAAAATAGGAAGGACACACAACGTAACAAGCAGGTGCTGCCTAAAATCAGAATCTATGCCGCATGGTTGTTTAAGCGTTTATTTCATATGAATCAATCGAAAAGTGTTGTAGTATTTCACGCTATATCATAAGTGCGTAAACCCGTACTTCAGATATATGTACATCTACAGGGAGACTCGGCCAAAGTATTGGCAGCAGAAGGTCCTCAATATTAATCAATAGTTAGGCAGTATTTTCCAGTTCTTTTAGGTTTTTCAGCTTCATTAGGGTCATTAAATTAGCACGTGCAATTTACTCTCTGAGGCCAGAGCCGAAGCAGCCTTATTCAAAAAGTCTAGATTTGAGCTGGACAAAATAGGCAAAAAATTGTCTGACAAACATAAATCCTCCACAACAATATAGAACATATCTACGAGTAAAATATGTATGTAACTTTAAAAAAATTTTAAACACTTAATGAAATATAGGGCATTTCATTTAAATAACGAAATTAGTTTTGGTTGGCCCCTTCAGTCGTTCTTAACACTATATCTTGCACGTATTAGTTTGAGTTATGTGTGAAAATAATAAAAATTTTTCATTGTCTACTCCAACAAGGAGCATCGACGACTAGTTTCCACAAGACTATGCGTACACACACCCATTCATTAAAATCAATGATGAAACTTAATTATATGTAGAAAAAAATAGCTTACACGGCAGAGGGAACACAGTTTTTCATTCCTGTGTACAACAAAATGCGATAGCACAGGGATGATCCAGGTTGATCTGGCCGAATTAGAGCAAAAATGCTATTTAGTATTCTTGGGCGTAGATGTAAGCGGCGTTGCATTTAACAATGTTTTTCATCATCAGGTAAGAAAAAGAAATTGGAAAATGCGTGTAACTTCAAATCAAATTTACAAATTATTTAGTTTTTATCAGATTTTGAGCATTTCAATCCGCACATGCATGAACCGTTTAAATTTTGGTCGCCTACTTTCCTCATTTTCGAATTGTTTGTAGAAGCCACCTTCATTTGCTCACTTCATATAAATATGCCAATTTGACTGAAAAGTTTTGTCCAGTCGGCAGTTATAATATCCAACACTTGTCGAAAAGTACCACAATTATTGCTAATATTTTGAAAATACTTAAAGTATTTTATAAGTAGACACTATAGTGATTGATGGCTATATGTCACGAGTGAGTTAAAATGAAAAAATTAATATACATATACTTTTGATTAAGGAAAATGCACCATAGAAAAGGGAAAACATTTCTTTAGAGCCAGACATTTATAGTCAATACATTTTTAAAATGATTATTTAAAATCAATGGTTAATTTTGTAATCAAACAATGGTTGCACGCAGGTAAATTTGGCAACGCTGCATGAATTGTTGAATAATGGTTGATTTTCTAGGAAGAGAGAAATGAAAATAATTTGTTTTAACTGGATAGTGATGCAAAATTACTCCAGATTGGTCTAGATTATCTACATAAGAAACGAATATTTCGTTACAATAAAATCTTGAATTACCTATTCGAATTTTAGACGTTCACATAAATAGACTGTCTTTTATTTTGTCACACCCTGTATCATTTTTGCGATGCGAATTTTATTCGCGATATACATTCTGCTCTGGTTTTGGTCGTACATGATTTTTAATTATTCAGATTTTTATAGACCTCTCAGTTTTTGTTGACTACATTGTCCATATTCAACAAGAGACTTATAAAGTAAGCCAATAAAACATAATGATTTATGAAAGCTTAAAGCTTCACTGCTTCACGTGTAGTGTGTGTTAAACCGGCATTGAGCGCTTGTTTACTATTTTAGAATGTCTAATATTTCACTTCACGCAGGGCCCTCCGCCGGGACGCTACCGAACAAAACTAACCGAAACTAACCCAAATTTAAGAAAAGAAACAAACGTAACCTTATAAAATATAAAAAAAGTCTTACCACTGACGGGAATCGAACCAGGGCTGCCGTATGACCAGCACAGCATCTAACCACTGCGCCACCAGACCAACTGAAAGCAATTCATTAGACTGTAAATATTACACGCATTTTTCATGATAAAAACTTGGGTTAGTTTGTGCTAGTTTCAGTTGATTCGCGCCCCGGAGCGAGTGAAGCGAGCGGAGAGCCATGCGTGAAGTGAAATATTAGACACACACAATCTTAATGCCGGTATACTACACACTACATGCGAAGCAGTGAAGTTTTCATAAATCATAATTTCATCATTGATTTCAATGAATGGGTGTGTACGCATAGTCTTATCTAGTTTCCTTTTATTTAGATCTCCTCCGGCTGGTGTACTCACATAGCATAGCAAATGCGACGAACCGTGACGCAGCGCGGTGGTAGGATGTTAGACTCAACTCGAAATAAAGTTGCACGTTCTCATCTGAGATTTTGAAAAAGGTGCTAATCACAACCACGTCATAACCATACTACCCATAAGAGTATATATCGAGATGAGGCCATATTCACTGTTGTTCAATATGATACTCGCAGTAGTTTTATTTATGTTCAAACAAGCATCTAGTAAACAAAATCACTATATTAAATATATTTAGGCTAATATTTGGCGTTTGTAAGTTCGTATTTCAATAGATGCTCAAAGACAATCATATTTGCTAGTGTATATCTAAATATTGTTGGTATATAGTTTTTGATTTAATATATTACAAATTAAAAGTAACTCATGTACAAAAATTATTTTCTTACAGGAGCTGTTCCAGGGCGCAAAATACAAGTTCAAGAACGAAAACGATATGTACCAGCTGATTATTGCGAATCCAAAGGTTGAAGATTCGGGAAAATATACAATAGAAATTGGTGGTGTACATTGCACAGCTTTCCTTAATGTTGAAGAACCCGATCCATCATACACTTTTACAAAGCCATTAAAGAAGAAATACGATGGCTATACCAAACATGAACTTGAACTTGCTTGTACGGTAAGCAACAGTCTAGCTATTGTTGGATGGTACAAGGGAACACAAAAATTAGAAGATAATGACAAATACCAAATTTCCAAAGACCTAAGTGGTGTATGCCGTCTTACTATAAAAGATTGTACCTTTGACGATGCGGTAGAATATACTTGCAAGCTAGAAAAACAAGCAGAAAAAACGACAACCAAGGTAACTATCATAGAATATCCTTACAAATTTGTGAAAGTACTCAAACATCAACAACATGTGGAAAAAGAAAACATTACCCTACATTGTGAATTGAATGATGCAGGAGGTGATGTAAAATGGTTTAAAGGTGACCAAGAGATCACGCCCGACAAAAGACTGGTTATTAGTAAAGATGGAAGAAAACGAAAACTTGTCATAAAAGATGCCAAAGTTACCGACGCCGGTATGTATTCTTGTGTCAGTAATGCAGACAAAACAGAAGCTGAATTAGTTGTCAACTATCTGAATCGTTTCAATAAAAAATTAAAGGACACCGTAGCAGTCGAACGAGAAAGACTTGTTATAGATATCGAATTACAAGATCAAACGGCTCCAGCCGAGTGGTTCTTTAATGGGGAACCAATTGTACCATCTGAAAGAATTGAAATAAAAAATTTGGGAGGTGGAAAGCATCAACTCATCTTTAACACGGTTGACATGGCTGACGATGGTGAAATTAAGGTTCAGTCGGGGCAGCTAGAATCTGCTATGAAGCTTTCTGTCAACAAAGGAGAAAGTGTCCCCAAAATTGACTGCCCATCTACATATGAAGCGCCCATAAGTAAACCAATTCTAATGGAAGTTCCATACAAAAGTAAGTAATATAAAATACGTAAGAAGCCTTCTTTGTGATAAATTCTTTTATAAAAATGCCCTATTTTTTTAATATACATATACTTATAATTAGAATGAAAGATATCCTAAAGACGCCTTAAAGATGCCATGTTCAGATATTCGAGACATCTCACAGATGTCCTGTTTACGCCTTGCGTCGTCTTTAAGACATCTTTAGGACATCGATGGTACAAAAAACGACGTCGTAAAGACGTATTAATATGACATCTTAAAGACCTATTTGTATGACATCTTAAAGACGTATTTATATTACATCTTAAAGACGAACTCATTTTAAAAAAAAATTTCCATGAATTAAAAATATAATTTTAAATATGTAATTATCAGTTATTATCAATAAACTAAATTACATGTTTAATATTATCTTAGTTCGTTCTTCTGCAATCTGAGGCCCTCCTTAGCCACTCCTGAATGGCAACCTCAGCTTCTTTAATGGATTTTCCAAGGCCTGACTTCTCAACGGCCTCTACGTTTCGACTTTCGACCTCCATTTCGACACTTTAAGCACGATAAACGTAACGATACAAACCACAAAGTAATACAAACTATCAGAGATTTATTATATTTCACAAATTCACAAGCCGAAATCTATTTTTATCGAAAATGAACAACAGTTTACGCTGGGCAGCCGTTGCCGGTGACGCTTTAAAATTGGAAAATGCCGCTCCAACCTGCAACACAGAAGCAGTGTTGCAACATGAAAAACCTAAATACCATGGGCGTAGACAGGGGGGCCATGGCCCCCACTGGGAATTTAACCGACTCATATTGCAACATACCATTCATGCCAAGCCATTCAAGAGAGTGCCGATTCCTTGTTTTTTTTAACGATTCTAATGACTTGGTTAAAAATTGAGAGTGGTACCCTCAAAATTTTCCGCCTTCGGTGGCTTAGCCTGCGCCAATCGGGTACCACTGCGGCCTTTCTATAGTTCGCCCCCCCTGGGAAAAAATCCTGTCTACGCCCATGCTAAATACTCCTGATTAATGACAATGTAACTTTTAGTCGCAAAAAAGTGACCAAACTAGTTTAAAAAAGAGGAACCTACTAAAAAAATCAATTGAAAATGAAATAAAAAATTACGATTATAAATAAAAATGCGTACGAATAAAAATTTAATTATTTATTATATGTATAATGAAGATTATAAAGCAATTTCCATTAAACAATTTTTATGATATTTTAATTGCCACATATCACTAATAATTGCAATACACCTACAAACATTACCAAAATACCCAAATTTCGGATAAAATACCTATAAACGGCAACACTGTAGACCTTTACTGTTGTCGTTCCATTTCGTTGGTTCAAGGTCAAGAATCAGCAAATGCAAAGTGCTCGTGAGGCTTTGAAAAGACGTCTTAAAGACGTCCATCATAAATCAACTTTAAGACGTCTTCTGAAAGATGTATTAAAGATGTCCTGTTTAAGTCTTCAGACGTTCAGGCATGATATGGACATAAACACGACGTCTTTGAGATGTGGTGCTATCTGGGAATAGTATGATTTGTGCCACAATTAATTATTGCATTTGTATTGCAAGGTTTGTGAGATTGGTGACCTAGGCAACAATGAGCTAACATCAAACGAGATTAAAATTTCACCTTCTATATGGTTCGTATCTTAAATTTTGGTCATGAAATCTAAAAATTGAGTATTCTTTATTTATGTTGTTTTATAGGTAAATTTTTGAACTGTTTTGCTAGCGACTTGGATATATTACAAGTTGGTGACCCTATGGCCGAGACTAAGGGACGCATTGCGTTCCCAGGTTTATGAATCCTGGGAAGACAATGCATAGTCTCGGCAGTAGGGTCACCAACTTTTATTTCAAGTGGCTAGCAAAACAGTTTGAACATTTACCTATATAGCAACAGATTTTAAGAGTACTAAATTCCTCAGAATTCATTAACAAAATTAATTGTCCTTAAGGAAGGTGAAATTTTAATCAAGTTTGATTGTTCCCTTGAGTACCAATCCCACACACCTTGCAATACCTTGGTGCATTAGGTACTTGAGATGAATACTTTTGATAACGGAATCACACAAGACTATCTAACATTAATTCAAAATTATTTTCAATATAAAAGTAAATATTACTTAGAACTTGAAGGGACGGCAACGGGCAACTCTTTGTTGCTTTTCTTAGCTAATCTTTTCGTGAGCAAATTTGAAAACAAAATCAGTCTGCAGTTTGACTATTTTCCAAGGATATGGTACAGGAACGTGGATGACATTTTCGCGATTTTCGACATAGAAACTGCCAATATCGAAGATTTTGTAACAACAACTAAACAGCCGTTTCCCCACCTTCAATGTTTAATGTAACACAGTCGAATATAATATTTATAGAAAAAAATACTACCACTAACCGATATAATCCTAATGAATCCTTCCACTACGACCAACACAAAATGGCCACAGAAATAGGCGAGCCAGGTTTGTTAAGACATATAAGCTGCTTGCTAGTCGCTTGGCAATATATTCTACGTAATTTTCTATTTTAAGACTGGGTTTCAATACATTCCGAAGACCCGCACCTCCCTCTTCAGGATTCTCTGACTAGAATTCTTGCAGCGCAAAGGTAATTCTAACTCTTTGGTGTCAGTCACTGTGAGATTTTCAGCTATAAACATAAGTTAACCATAGACTCATTACTACTTCCAGTCATTAAGCCACAGTGGTATCTTATGCAACAAGAGCGGTCTTTATATCTGGAAGCAGCATTTGTTATTAAATAGAATAATGACTCTAGTGTAGATCCTTGTGGCACGCCATGTGTGTCTCTCCTGGAGAAATGGTTCATTTAATTTAAAAGTATTCCAGATATATTGCTATTTCATTTGCTTCGATTTTTGTGGTGGGTTATTGCCGAGCATATTTTATAGCGCGAAAGCCAACGTTGAAAATAGATATTTCATGCCCAGTTACATATTAAATTAAAAAAAGGTCCCGAAAATGCATTCAAGAAGTGTCAGAACTTTTTCCGAATTTTAGGTTTTTATAGTTTACGACATCCTGGTCAAAGCCTCCTTGGGGCAAAATTGATTTCTTAGATGTCGAATCCCAAAGTTGAGATTTTGGGCTTTCGAAATGTTTCACTTAATGTCACTTTTTAGTTTTTTACACAATTAGTTTGCATTAACACATAACTTTTGCCAATAGTATCAAGACTAGTTTTTACTAAACGCTACATTACAATAAAATTTTGACAATTTTTTTACTATATTCTATAAAACTATATATTTTGTATATGGTGGTAAAAGTTTAAATATGGTATCGTTTTAAAACTTTTCCAACAATGTTGAGCAAAAATTATTAAAAAACTCAAGTTATAAGTTTACTGTATTGTATATAAAATTATATTTACTGGTTTTTAGTAAATATGAAATAACATGAAATACTTTTTTAAAAATACGTACACTAATAATTATCCAAGGTTAGTTTGCGTTAATGATGTAGGTATTTGTTAACAGCGTTTACAAAAGGTACCCCTATATAATTATTCATGAACTCTACTACGCAAATGGCAATTCAATTTTATAGAATATATTTAAAACATTACCAAAATCTGATTATTACTTTTATTGTAATATGAAATATAGTAAAAAAAAGCGTTCTGTTGTTTTAACTTTGCCTTCATGAATGAATAATTACGAATACGTAATATTGAAAAACAAACATAGAAAAGTAAAATTAAGTAAAACATATTATTAGAATCTCAAAAACCCAAATATAAAGCCCAATATATTTAAAATTAGTTGTTGTCGTGAAAATTTTCTTAGCTTATCAAAACACGTTGAAAACTACAAAATACCTTAGGAAATTAGACTGAAAGCCCCATTCCCATTTATGCGAGGCCCTTTTTGAAAATAAATGCAATTAAATTTAAAATAAATTGTAATTGTTATCAATGTAGCGGCTTTCTTATTTGTTTGCATTCGTTTTCTTAAAGGTAGCACAAAACTACAAGCAAATCACGGTTATATTGGAGGTAACAATATTAACTGAGTTACGGCTAGTTAATCTTCTGTAGGCGTATTCAATTTGCTCAGAATTACCATATTTTATAATAAAAAATGAGCGAGTCTGCTAATACTCGAGACATTGATGTGTAAACATATCCTATATCGACATCGGTTGTGTAATTTAATGTATTGCTTCAATAGCGTTTAACTGGATAATTTTTAAAGCCCTTGGTATTTTGTATGCTTCACAAATATTTGGGCAGCCCTCGTAAAGAGTATATTTCGTCTTCATGGTGCCTGAATATAGGCAACCACTTATTTGGAATTGGTTGCTTATATTCTGGCGTTAGAAAGAACACGTTTTACAAGGAAGCGCTGAAGTAGCTGCGCACTTACATTCCCTTACACACTTCCGTCCATTTTCCCGAGATTTACCCTCATACCGCCGCGTAAGATAAGATGTGTTTACACATCAAAAATGGAATAAATAGAGGCCAGTTTACCAGAAAAATTCTAAAAGCAGAAATAAACATATTTTCAATTAAATGCAATTAGGTTCGGATAGCTTCCAACTAGCCTACTTATTTTAAAAATATCTATATAGTTGGGTGGTTTTATTTTCTTATAATTTGATTAATTTCATATTTTATTTAGTATGCTAAATACTGTAGGAGATAATAAATTAACTCCTTGATCCATTTTGGATACATAGATTAGTAAGAACTGTATTGTAATGTAGTTGCAATGAATTTTTATGTTTATTCTATTTTCAAAAGTTTTTAACAATACGTCGCAATTAATAGAGCCTAACTATTATTTCAGTTCATGTATGATATTTAAAAATATAATTCTGTGATAAGTTGCTATTATTACAACACTTATTTAAACTCTTTTTTGTATAATTTGACAGTTGAAGGAACAAGGCAAACACAACTTGAAGCAAAACTTATTAAAGATGGCAAGATCCTTCCACTTAAAGATGTAGATATAATCATAGCCGATGAAAAAGTAACTTTTAAAATTAAGAAGCCTAGTAGAGATCAGTCAGGACCATACCAAATAAAACTATCGAACGGACAGGGTGAAGACGTAAAAGATGTCAAAATTATTATGCAGGATGTTCCTTCTCCACCACAAGACGTTGACGTTAAAGAAGTATTCCAAACTAACTGTAAAGTATCGTGGAAAGCTCCAGCAGATGATGGCGGTTCCCAAATTCAAAAATACGTAGTTGAGCGACAAGATTTAAGCCTTAAAGGTAACCTTCAAGTATGTCTTAAATAATATCATTCATATCGTTTATTTTTTAGCTGGATGGGATATTGTCGGTGAAACTAAACCAGGACAAAGCAATTTTAAAGTCGAGGGGCTTACGCCGAAAAAGCAATATAAATTTAGAATTAGAGCTGTAAATAAGCTGGGATCTAGTGAACCTGCTTTGTTTGCTAAACCTGTGCTCGCTAAAGATCCTTGGGGTAAGATACCTAAAAACTACATATTTTCAAAACTATTTGAAAGCATTACTGTTGTGATAAGCCACAAACCGGATGGTAGAATATTATACAACTAGATTAGACTTCATCTAGCATTAGAAAATAAATTACCAAATATAAGAATAACTGTTTGAATTTTTATTATAATGAATTAGAAAATTCCAAAAACCTAAAAAACAAAGGGGCATACAGTAAAATAATAATGATTGCACTTGTCATTATTTTAAATATAAATCGAAAATTAAATGGCTTACTTTTGCAGAAAGAAATTTATCGGCGATTTACTTGTTATCTTCCTTTTTTAGATGAACCTAGCAAACCTAATAATGTTGAAGTGGTGGATTGGGATAAAGACCACGCTGATCTAGTATGGAAACCCCCAGATAACGATGGTGGTGCCCCGATTACGGGATATGTTATTGAAGTTAAGGATAAATTTGGAAAGGAATGGAGCACAGGAATCGAAGTTTCCGGTGATCAGCTTTCTGCTACTGTCCCCGGTTTAAAAGAAAATAGTCAATACGAGTTTAGGGTAAGAGCTGTTAATAAAGCAGGACCTGGTGAACCAAGCGACACCACCAAACCAATCATAGCAAAATGCCGATTTGTGAAACCATTTATTATTGGTGACGACTTTAAAAGTATAATAATTAAAAAAGGGCAGGTTATTAAGTTTGATATTAAATTCGGTGGAGAGCCTGAACCAACAGTTCAGTGGTACCTAGATCAAAAAGAAATTAAACCAGATCATGAAGAACGTTTAACAATTGATGCATATGAAAAAAATACTATAATTACTGTAAGAAGAGCTACTCGTATTGACAGCGGAAAATACAGATTAGTACTCACTAATAGTTCTGGTACGTGTGAAGGAAAAGCAGAAGTAATTGTATTGGACAAACCAACTCCACCAAAGGGTCCATTGGAGCTCGAAGAAATTCGTGCTGATCACGTAACAGTGAAATGGCAACGACCTGAAGATGCTGGAGGTACCGAACTCACTGGATATGTTCTTGAAAAGATGGATATGGACACTGGAAGGTGGGTATCCGCCGGAGAAGTAGGTCCAGGCGATACTAAATTTACTTTCAAAGGGCTGACACCAAAAAAGAAGTATAAATTTAGAGTAAGGGCAAAGAATAAAGAAGGAGATTCGGAGCCCTTAGAGACAACAGATTTTATCCTTGCTAAAAACCCGTATGATGAACCTGGTGCGCCTGGCAAACCCGAAATTAATGACTATGATAACAAAAGTGTATCATTGAAGTGGACCAAACCCGAAAATGATGGTGGAAGACCAATTACTCACTACACTATTGAAATGAAAGACAAATTTTCTTCTGATTGGAAAGAAGTTGCAAAAACATCTGACAATAGTCCTGAAGGAAAAGTACAAGACTTGAAAGAAAATCAGGTTTATCAGTTTAGAGTAAGAGCACATAACAAATCTGGGCCCGGTGCTCCATCTGAATCCACAGATAACCATCTCTGCAAACATAAGAACTGTAAGATTTTTTGTTTGATATAACCAAATTAACATGTCTTTTAAATTTACGATTTCTACTAATTTTTTAATTAATTAGTATATAGCAGTTTGACAATTATTTATTATACACATTGTCATATGAACATGAAGTATTTTTAAATCTCTTGTAGGCAGTCATTGTTTACATTTATTATGTCCAAGATTTCTCCAAATACCACATATATTTTATC
>MU186810.1:13623-23800 GCA_016904865.1 Pissodes strobi
CTATATATATTTCTGGGGTTGTGACGTTTCCAATATATATCTTACAAATATGTGTACGAGGATTCCCATGTCAAATCTAATATATTATCATACATTATAACTTATCTCTTAATATTTTACAGTGAAACCACGCATCGACAGAGACACCTTTAAATCAGTGACGATAAAGGCTGGTCGTACCCACAAATGGGCTGTCGACTTCATGGGTGAACCCGCACCGGAAGTTAGATGGGTTTGGAGAGATAACATTTCACTGACTAACACCGAGCGCATTAAAATTGAAAACAGTGATTATCACACGGACTTTACTCTACTCAATACTGAAAGGAAAGATACTGGAAAATATACGCTTATTATAGAAAACATAAACGGGATAGATAAAGAAACTGTAGAACTAACTGTACTCAGCAAACCAGGATCGCCAGAAGGTCCTCTCGTTATTAGCGATGTTACCGCTGAAAAAGCTAAAGTTAGCTGGAAGAAACCCGAGGATGACGGTGGCAGCCCAATTAAAGAATATGAAATTGAGAAAATGGATATTGCTACTGGAAAATGGGTACGTTGTGGCCGTGTTCCAGCAGACAAACTCTCACCTGGTGGCGAGGGCCAATTTGAAGTAACTGGTCTCAGTCCAGGTTCTGAATATAAATTCAGAGTCACGGCTGTTAACAATGAAGGAGATTCTGACCCGCTTGTAGCTGAAAAATCTACATTGGCCAAAAATCCATTCGGTAAGTGCTAAAAATTACATTCATATCACATCAGTGGAAAGACTATTCGGCCATTTTTTATGTAAAATGAATTAATCTGTCAGTAACTAGTAACTATGATATGTTGATATGACGGCGAAACTCAGTTTTTACGTAAATTCCCTCGTAGGGCATTGGAACGTAGATGACTATGCCGGATGCCGTTTTCGAGGGTGACCTTCGACTTGCTCCATTAGCTTCTAACGTTGCGCCCTTGGCAGCTTAAATTTCCCAGCAAATCAAATTAATCAATTTCAAATTCCTGTAATTAAATAAAGTGTTAGAACCCATAATATTAAGAAACAGAATATCTTGCGATGTTCGACATCAGTTAGAATAATAATAATCAGATAATTGCAACTTAGTACCCATTTGGTTGGAGGCCAGAATTAAAAAGCGCCTTAAGTTATAGCTTAATAGCTGAAGTGGCCGGCAGACTATAAGTTTTTTTTTATCAAAGTCATAATTTGGTTCAGTAACTCTCTCTCTTGCCTACTATGAGATTGGGACTAAGCTCGACGGCGCGGCGGTAGGTATGGTGTCATTAAGGTGTGACAGATGTAAAAATCAGACCAACTTCGAAAGTATATCTGCAGAGCTGCCATTTGGATACTTTGATATATACTATTTTAAGTAATCACAAATAAACAATGGCAGACGATTATGACGGTTGTGAAAATGGCAACGAAAATAAATTTTAAGATTTTTAACAAATCTGGAATTTTAATGTGTTATTTATGATAGAATTATAAGCCAATATTTATTGCGACAGACATTTTCTCCGGTTATAACAGCCCGGCAGACAGCGAAACTTTACCTACAGTTCGAGCATACGTATGTATAGTACCAATACCTCCTACAAAGGTATTGATAGTACTCACATTTAACTTTATTAATCTGCATACAATTAAATATACTACTATGCATGCATATAGAAGCTGATATAATTATAGGAACAAACATATTTACTGACGTAAATTGGATAATGGGAAGAATGGGCACATGTAAGAACAATAATAAATACCGTCCTTAGATTTTTTTGCATTGTACATTTGGCAAGTAAACTTTTGAATAATGTTGAACAGTTCATGTAGCAGATCGTCTGTTTAATTAACGTCACCTAGAGCTGCAAAAGCTTGTTGAGATTTTTGTGACATCAATAAATCTTTCGTTATTCCCTGTTCTAGTAAGCATCCAAATATGCGAAGAAGCAGTTTTCAAATTATCCATATCACCAAGCATTATTATTAGTATATCAGTATCAGAGCCCCTAATTACAATATTAGACCTATTGACGATACTACATGCGTGGTAAATAATTTTGCTGTCTGCTTCTTCATGTAAATTACAACACAGATCTTCAACAATACTCGATTCAACTTTTTCCTCATTATTTTTGTAAGAATAGCAATTTCTAAAATTCAGATGGATCAATTTAT
Source organism: Pissodes strobi (assembly GCA_016904865.1). Taxonomy (NCBI): domain Eukaryota; kingdom Metazoa; phylum Arthropoda; class Insecta; order Coleoptera; family Curculionidae; genus Pissodes; species Pissodes strobi. Next base: position 15,812 of record MU186810.1, read on the forward strand.
TACCAAGAAATGCGGCTACTTCATCACTTGCCCAATGTAGAGCAAAGAAATCAATAAGAGCTTCTTTAAATATTGTGTTCTTCATCTCATTTGCAAAATCTGCTTGTCTTACTTGATCAGGCCCAAAAATCAGTGGTGCTTCATGTCATAGACATCGTTCGTTATCTTTAATTGACGGGTGTAAATATTGGTCAAATATTACGTCGATTCTTTGTGCGTGATATTTAGTTAACATTTGCAAAAATTTTTTAGAAATATTATCAAATGTTTTGGGTACTTCCTTCATGGAATGTAAGCTGAAAAAACCATCTATCAAAAATACATCTGTGAAACGTGGCGGATATTTGCTTCAAGACATTTCGCAAGTACTGATTTGTTGGTCTTATAGATCCCACCGTCCAAATCTGTATCTTAATTTCTTGAATTTTTCCGCCGACTTTAACAGACATTTTTTTCAATGTGACTAGAAAAATTATGTACAGGTATTAATAGTTTTTTCAAACCAATTGATGTCAGATATACATTCAGATATGAATGTTTCTCGTTGATCGTTACCAATTTTCTCAACATTCAGGAGAAATTTCTCCACTTGAGGCACATCAGCTTTGCCAGACGCAATATTAAATAATTTTTTTGCAGGTAAATCAGAATAGAATGGATTAAAGTACTGATCAAAAAACTTAACAAATTTCTGAAGTTGTTCGGAGCTCTTTTTAATATTGTGCAGCTGTAACTATGCAGAAATATATTTTCATATCTTTTTTCTAATTCCTATTTCTTCCAAAACGTAAGTTATAATAAGTAGTTGAGCGAATATCATGGCTTCTTGCCCAACGTTGACTAGCTGAAATAGAATCTGTTAAATGTACTATTCTAGTAAGCTTTCTTGCAGCATCGGCGTTGATAGTTTGCTCCAAAGTTAAATCTGTAGACTGCCTTGAAAAAGGTTTTCCTGTACGTTTTATTGCGAAAAATCCACTTTTGAAATCTTCCTGCAACCCAGTCATCTCGCATAATTTTGAAGATTACAGGAAAAAAATAAATTCGTTATTGGTAAAATATATTTATACAACTCAAAATCTCCAACACGAATGCTCCTGCTAAGAGTTAAATAATAATGTACAAGCTCTATGTAGATCATATAAAACTGGGAAGTGTTTCCAAATTCACCGTTGATAGTTTCTTCTTCATATTTGGCATAATTATTACATAATTCCATGTTTTTCATTATCTATGAAAAATAATGGCGTTTGACAGGTTTGTAATCTTTCCAGTTCTTCGCATATATCATCAGTTAATTGTATCTTTTCAGGTTGCAGAAAGGACCGAAAATGGAGTATTTTTAATCCTAAAGCCATTATACGGTGTAGCCTCTTACACCTATTAAAATGCTTATACCTTCAATAAAACTAGATACAGTTTTACTTGCAAGCATTTTGGTTTCAACCATAATTGTGGATCATTCACAATCATTGATTACTTTTTCAATAGCTTTAAAGTAGGATAACATGATATGAAAAGCGCCCAAGTGTATAAATAATTTTTCAAATTTATCCTTTTTTCAGTAGCTTGAATTTGAAATGCAATCTTTGCTACTGTTAAATCATAAGTAACTTGCCTGTAAGGTAGATTTAGACTAACCCAAACTAACCTAAAATTGTCAAACATTGCTGCATTGTTTCTAAAACTACAACTACATCCGAGTTTGTTGATGAATGAATTGGGGCCAGGTAGGAAATTAATTGCTGTAGTCTATCATCTTTTGTTATCTCACTATTAAAGCCAACCCACATAGGAGTGTTTGACAAACCTAGAGCATGACTTAACATCCAAACAGTATCTATTCGATTATAATGATCCATATTTACAATCATATGGTCTTCTAGTCATTTTGGGTTTTTTCGGATAGGAAGGTAATTCTGGATGTATAGTTTCATACACTCGTCCTCGACGTTTACGTGAAAAAGTTTCCTATACTACTTCACTATCATTTTCAAGGCTGTAATCGATGTTTTGATAAATTATTCCCACGGTATCATGAAGAGTATCTTTTCCAGTTTTCGTGTCAACAAATCTATCAGAGTGGTTTATAAGTAGCTTCCGTTTCCAGTTCTTCAAGAGCCTTATAACTGACACAATGTCCGTACCGATTTAAAATATCTACAATCTTGCGACTGATTGTAAGGCTTTTTATTGTCATACCTAAGCAAATATGTTTGGAAGTTTTAACGTTACCAGTGTGAATCACGTAAATTAAATCTTGAGATAAAGAATTGACGTGACGTTTAAAATTATCACAATTTCGACGTTTTTGGGTATATAACTAAATCTACGAAATCTGACACAGTTAAAGGTATTGAGCATTTACCCTGTATTAATCGTTTACTGTTTAGATTGTCCGGTAATTTGGATTTTTTAATGTTCATTATTTCGTTGCGCAAAATGGATGCTGCTGCTTGTAAAATATCCTGGTCTTTTAAGTGAGCAAATAATGAGTCTCAATAGTAGTGATGCCTTTAGGTGCAATTACTTTTTTATGATTTGATTTAGTATTCGAATCAGCAAATTTATTGTGACTCTTCTCTTCCAAATATAGTGATGGAAATATTGAACTTGATGTCTCTTTCAAGGCGTTATTTAACTCTCTCAATGAATTAATATATTGTTTGTGTAAATATGTAAGAACATAACAACTTCCTTTTTTAAATACATTATCTTCTACCAGATCACTTATTTCCTCAAACACAATTTGATGATTCTCTCGAGAAATATGCCACGATGTGCGTACAGAACTTTTTGTTAATGATTTTCTCTTGTTCCGAAAGTCATTTCGACAAGCGTTGTGGTTATATACCTTATTATTACTAATATTTTGCAATTTTTCTAACATTTCATTGAAGTAATTTGTATTAGCCTTTAGATTTATAGATTATATAGATTTTAGATAATGCTTTGTTTAAGCATTTGAGCATTTTTTTCTTGTAAAACTTCACCTAATACAGGTACATTTATGTTTTCCATGGATGAATCCTTCATCACAGTATCAGAATTGAAGTAATTGCCCATGTTGACGGCTGCTGAAAAGGTGAAGATTTTGACGATAAAGCATTGAATTGAGACGTTTCTTCCTTCTTGGGTTTTTGTCGATCCCGTCTTATAAAACTTTTTTTAAGGCCGCAAATGCGTAACATGCACCATGATATGCGGAATCATACTTTTCACCACTTAGATTAACATCATTATATTTATGTTTATGGAATTGTCGTAAACATAAAATACTGTTTCAGGTTCGATCTTGGTCGATTTCTAAACAAACAGAGAATGCTCATAGGCACCAAAATTTACAAAGTGCCGGGTAATCCTTATATTAGAATAAGGCCAGAGTATAACAAACAACATTATACTCTGATAAAGCATAGAGACTATTGGCAGACAAAATGCCAAATAATCCTAATATTATAATAAGGCCAGAGCATAACAACCAATATTTATACTCTGATAAAGCATAGAGAATATTGAACCCCTATAGACAAGACCAATGGGAACGCTAGTACAGCGGAGATACAGCGTTAGAGAATGTTGAGAGTTTGTGATTCTAAACGTGTGTGTTTACTTACTTGGGGCTCGAGGCAAGACTCTATTGTGATGAACCCCCACAGGAGATTGCCATGGGGACGCTAATACAGGGATGGTACAGCCTCATACTGACTGAGAGAGAGATGGCTGTGTGCCAATAAATACCTTTACTTGTAGGCTTGAGATGACTACGACGGGATGTCGCAAATGGCTGGATACCACAATGTCACTTGAGTAGTTATCTTGAAAGATTAGGGGGTCTCAAAACGTGAAAACTGCCTGGCATTGGCGCCATTGGGCAAATAATGTAAATATAGCGATATTGTGTAAAAAGTTAGCATGACCGCTTGTTTAAATTAATATTATGAATTTTAACATAAACCTGGTCGAAATCTGCTGGCTAGTTTTCATGAAATTCAATTATTAAAGATCGGAATTTTAGGAACCCCTAGAATTATAGCTAGGAAGTTTTATTTTGGCTGAAGTGGCTATCCTGTAGGCTAGCGCTGTGATTGGTTGGGTTCAGATGAGTAAACGTTGTTACAACAGATGGCGTTAGGAATATCGCCGGGGTACAGCGGCTTTTCTGTAGAAAGCGCTGTGATTGGTCAGATGCCTTTCAAGGCCGCTTTGCTTTTATCTATCTAGACTGGCTGAGCATTATAAAATCCTTTACACAAATAGTGCACTATATAAATAATCGGCCTCTCCTATTGGTCGATCCGCATGGCCCTCCGCTCGCTACGGGGGCTCAAGAAAAGCAAATTAACCAGGTGCTAACCCAAACTAACCCAAGACATACCCAAAATCAAGAAAAACTGTTTAGAAACATAATCTAAAAAAAATAAAAAAGCAACGGGGTTTGAACTCGGGCCGTCCAGGTGAGACCCAGCAATCTAAACCTCTACACCACGAGAGCTCTTGACAGAAATTGATTGCATCACGAAGACATTTGTAATACGAGATGGATCGACCAATAGGAGAGGTCGATTTTTACATAGTGCACTATTTATGTAAAGGATCTTAAAATGCACTGGCTGATGCGGTGGATAAACGTTGTAACATGAGATGGCGTTAGTAGTATCGCCAAGGTTTTTAAGATTTCTTTCGAATGCGAGCACAGTGGCGTGGAATGTTAAATTGTACAAAATTAAATCGTTAGATTTGGAAACGTGTTCAAATAGTTTTTGAACAAATACTAAGACATTTTTTCAATGTTTCTTCTGAAATTAAATGCACTTTATCATGTTTGGGTAAGGTACAAACTACACACTTCAATTCAGTTGACATAATGTTAAATACGATACTTTTAACGTTAAAAAATACACTAAAAGTATTTGACACTAAACGAAGAGTTGCCTTGGTTTTAGAAAACGCCGAGTTGGTAACACAAACGGTGACCGCGAATTCATGCGACGCCGAAGAATAAAAACATATTTTATAAGCAGTTCTGTTATCAATATAGCCTCGTATCACTTTTATATCACATATTTTTATTGGGTTTGCTGTGGGTAAGGTTTCGCTGTCTGCCGGGATGTTATAACCGGAGAAAACGTCTGCCGCAATAAATATAGGCTTATAAAACTATCATAATTAACATAATAAAATTTCAGATTTGATAAAAAGCTCTTAAATTTTAATTTTTTTGCCATTTTCAGAAGTGTCTGCCATGACCTCACAACCATCATAATCGTCTGCCATTGTTATTTTTCTAATAATAATAGTATTTATTAAAAGATCCAAATGGCAGCTTTGCAGATATACTTTCGAAGTTGGTCTGATTTTTACACCTGTCACACCTTAATGACTCCTTAATGACTCCATACCTACCGCCGCCGTCGAGCTTAGTTAGTCCGGATCGCTTGTATAGTAGGAGGGAGAGTGACTGAACCAAATTATGACTTTGGTAAAAAACTTATAGTCTGCCGGCCACTGGCACTTAAGCTATTACTAAGAGTTTAGATATTCTATTTGTGTAGTAGGTATCCAAAGTTATATTTTTATTTTGTTTGGCGAATATCAGACATAAATAAATTTTGTCCGTTTTCATTTTTTTAGTAACCTTCCTCAAAAATCATTACCTATAATTAAGCTCCATTCACATTTTTATTCTTCATATGTATTTATTTTTTAGTTGTGAATATAGAAAAACATATAAATTCATAACTACTGACAAAAATTACATATTCTCATTCACATATACCTACTTAATAATAAAAATAAATAGATACCTAGCTAACCTTCGTCCATTGAGATATTTTCGACACTCATCATTTATCACCGTGAGGACTTAGACCTATTTTAGATTTATTAGTTTTGCAGATATCAATTTTTGGTTTTTTCCTATATTTTAAGAAGTAATTTTCTCCGTAAATGCCTTTTAAAATAATTATACTTAATATTTAAGAGGGATAATACCCTCGATGAGAGATTTATTAACACATTTTATTATTAGGTTACAGAAAAAAATAGCTTACAGAAAAAAATTATTTCTTTAAGGTTTTTCAGTCGGCTTGAACTTTGAAGATGTTTTGATTTATTTCAAAATCTTTGTAAAATAATTCATTTTCGTATATCTTAGATCTGAATGCAAGTAAATTTTGATCACACTCAGGACTTCTTTAATATTTTGTAGAGTAAAATGCGTTATTCTTAGTATAATTGAAAGTATTAAAATATTTCTAACTACACACTTCACGATTTTCAATAAACTATTTGTTTAAATTGTTTTATTAATTCACGTTTAATTAATTCGCGACAACGCAAAGTTTATCCTTTCTAGTTTATAAACGATCTTATGATCGTATTTGTTTATAGCAATAGTCAACGAACTAATCGACTTCCTGGATCTTTACAATTAAATAACCATGTGAGTGGTTTATGATCAGCCACTATAATAAATCTTCTGTCATACAAATAGCAACGAAAATGTTTTACACTGTATATTAGAGCAAGTAATTCTTTTTCCGAAGTTGCATAGTTCTTTCTGTTTGGAGGAATTCTGGTGCGGCTAGTATAGGCAATTGGTAATTCTTCCCCTATTTTCCCTTGACTAAGGACAGCACCGATAGTGAAATAATTTGAAGCATCAGTTGTGAATATAAACTCCCTGGAGAAGTTCATCCGACCAGTGGAAATGCGTATTTTCTTTAAGAGGCTAGTGGGTGGTTTAGCGATTTCGGCAAAGTCCTTAACAAATTTCCTGTAATAACTAAACCCAAAAACATTTATATATTTTTTTTTTATCTTTACGTGTAGTAAAATCATTATTAATATTATTATTATTTCAGGATTGTGCTCGCTTATTACGTGTCCTAAATATGCTACTTCCTTGAGTAATAATTCGCACTTATCTGGTGTAGCTTTAAATTATTTATTTTGAGTCTCTAAAAAAATAGCTTGTATACATGCCCGCATGCACTTATCTGGTTGTAGGTTTAAATTATTTATTTATGTTCATCAAGAGATGAGCCATGGATAATTATGTTGTCTAGATAGATACAACACTGGAATCCTTGTAGGCCGGAGAGTACTGTTATTCATCATTCTTTGTAAATATGCTAGGGCATTTTTAAACCAAAGGACATTTTGTTACATTCATAGTGCCCCAGGAGTGTACTGAGAGCAGTCTTCTTCTTATCGTTATCAGTCGTTGTTATCTGGTGAAATCCGGAGGCCAAGTCCAGACTCGTAAAGTATTTGCTATGCCCGAATTGATCTAATATATCCTGAATATTGGGAATTTTTAAGGCGGCGCCTACTGTGACGTCATTCAGTCTCCTGTAATTAATGACGATGCGCAACTTCTATTCTCTAGAGGCGTCCATTTTGTTGGAAGTAACCATAGCGGTGCAGACCAAGAAGAAATCGATGCCTGGATGATACTTTGTTTCAGCATTTTTTAATTTAATTATTTACTTCGTCCTTATGAACTTCAGGATATCCATAGGTTTTTGAAGCTATTGGTTTAGGATCGATTAAGTTTATTTCGTTTTTTATAGTCGTGGTACATGCTAATTTGTCGCCAGGTGAGAAAAATATTTCTTACTTATTTTTAGAATCTAGGATTTCTTTTCATCGTTTAAGTGTTCTATTCTAAGATCTTCTTTTAACAATTTGTTTCTACTATCCATGCTCTTATGTGTTAGCAGAGTCTGGGAAACTTTCTTAAGAAAAGGAAATAGGATTTAAGTGACGATCGATAACACGAGTATTTAAAATAGTAGCAAATGCCTTACCGTTAGGATTAACTTTAGTTATAACACTTGACATATAAACACCCTTTTTACGTTAGGGATTATCTCGTCTTTTATTCGAGGATTGAATACATTCACTTCAATAAGAGTTTCTGTTCTGGATTTCAAGATAAAGGATGTAGGATAGTTTGGGTTGGCATTTATTTTTAACGGCAAA